>MU687048.1:27693-44257 GCA_026770625.1 Nicotiana glauca
TTGCTTTTATATGAGTTGGGGGCGTCTAAGGGTCGAAATAAACTAGTCCTAGTCGAAAAAGGCCACTTTTCCGTCTTGAGCGTCCAGACAGCGTGGGGTGCTAGCCCTGGTGTTTAGATTTTATACATACTGTAAATTGCGCCACAAGCAGTGCCCCACGCTGCCTGTGGCCCTAAATTTCACTTTTTGCCTTTTCGTTCCAATTTCGCAACAATTTGCGCCCTTCGTCCCAAATTGCGTCCGAATGATCCCTACACATAGAAATACCACAAATTAGTACAAATAATCATATTAAACATCTCAAATCGTCGAGACATGAACAAAATGTGAGACGATATACATCAAAATATACATACATTAAGTTGATTATCACAGGTCAAAAGATTAATAGTAGCATCGAAATATCTCATTTCTGTCTTTCTCCCCTCAAAGCCATCAATTACCCAACCAATTCAAGGAAATGGAAAACTTTCGTACCTTTTTGTTCCACAAACATTAACAAAATATAGTTAGGTGATAAATTGAGTAATAGGACATATACCAATTAATCATAATTAAGTGATACTAATTAAAAATGAATGCAAAAACCATCGGTCATGTATTTATTTGTTAAATAGAAATACTATGTATATTGTGATTTTTTTCCTTCCATAATATCCAATTCCCATTTCTTTTGATCAATGATTTGGAGCGATCATCACGGGTTCATTTTGCACTGCCCCTTAATATATTATAAACAAATAAATGTATAAAGTACATGGCACTTGGTCAAACAATTTGAAAATGGGAACTCACTTTAGAGATACATTAACCATATTCTAAGTAAAATTAGAACAAAAGGAAGAAGCTATCTCTATCTAATAAAAAATGCTTAAAGATGAGCTTAAACTCTACACTTAGAGCAAGACCACCTAACCCCAAAACGACCAACCCTATCAACATTTTAATCCACACATTACACAACCAGGGGCGGAGCCAGAGCGTGGGATGCGGGTTCGATCGAACTCATTAACTGTTATTCAAACCATGTATTTGTCTTAAGAAATTAATTGAATATATATACAATATTAATTTAGAATCCAATAATTTAAAAAGATTACATTCATGAACTCATAGGTTTAAATCCTGGCTTCGTCTCTTATTACACAACTAACTAATCAAACTATTCCTGTTATATTATTGTGGATTTCTTTATGCATTTTCTCTTGTTGGGATTAGCAAGCCTATAACATTGAAATTAATGAGTTCTCCTTTCCCTCATTTAGCTATTGCTCGTTGTATTACATATGCTAAAGAAGAAAATGTAGGTGGCACAAGTCTTAAATACATTCTTATAGGAGATCAGTTTTACGATCCATTATAAATATCATTTTAGTCATATAATCATTTTAACAGGAGCTCAGCAATTAAAAATAATAAAAAATTTGTGATATCATTTTCGTCTATATAAATTGTAACTTGTGATAATTAAGAGATACATTTTCATTCTTAATTCTACACCTCAGAGAAATAAATAACCAAAGGTCCAAAACCATTGGATCCAAAAGGTCAGTAAAGTCTCAAAGATCCTTCCTTTTCTATAATATTATGGAAAATAATACCCATATCAGGATTGAGAAAATCAGGAAAAGGTCAGTAAAGATCAACGAGTTTTAGAGTCTTAAAAAAAAACATGAGGTGGACAAGTGGAGATTTTGCTGCCCTCGAGATGACTGTCTTTATTGGAGGATTTCACTATTCAAACTTGAACCAATGTTTCCACTACAACTTTTTGGGACAACTTATAATATGGGGTTATGGAGCTATCATTCAAGATTCAAACACAAATTAGAATTTTCATTATATATATATATATATATATATATATATATATATATAGAAAAGTTTAAGAGAATTAACGTATAATAAATATACATAAAACAGAAAAATTTATCTAGCAATACAAATCAATTTTCCGACGAAGGAATATCGATTGACACTCCTTGATTGAACGTGGCTCCGCCACTGACACACACGGGCAAGTATGACTCTCCTCTTACATTTTCTACCTTTACTCTTAGCACGGGGAAGACTATTACTGAGAAAAGGGGTGATCTCGTCTTGTTTGCTAGAAGGGAGGGAGTTTGCGGACCATCTTTCTAGTTAGATAGCTCGCGATCACTCGTGTTGATTTTCTACTTAAATTTCTATTCGTTTTATTTTATTGATATTGTTTTTTTCTTTTTCTAGCCGTTCCGAATTAAAGAATAATCATTTCTACATTTTAAAGGAAACACCCCATGCTAAAGAATGACACTTTCTTTGACCATATCTAACACTTCATGAGCGGAAGGAGCAATGGACAAGTGTTTGATAAGCCAACAACCCAGAGAACTATTATATGTTACAATTAAATGAAATAAGAAATAAGATTGTGAAAAAAAAATTAGAAATTTATATATATATGTATGACCAAACAATTTAAGTATAAAGCCGGCCGCCAAAATACACTAGTCACAAGCAAATATACTAAACTATAGTTTCTTGAATTAATAATAGAACCACTATCAACAATATCTAAACCAACTTGGTGATGACTTGTTCACTTCTTAACTAAATTGACCGTGTATATAAAGGCCCCATTGTATCCTCCCAAAATATTAACACTACCAACATTTGAGTTGCAAATTCATTCATTTCACAAAATTCAAGTACCCTTCTTAGACAATGAAAGAACTTATACAAAATAACCCCATGATTTTACTCTACTCCATTCTCCCTATCTTTTTCTTCTTCTTTATTCTCTCAATATTTCGCCAAAAAAAATTTCCACCAGGTCCTAAAGGATGGCCAATAATAGGTAACATGATGATAATGGACCAATTGACACATCGTGGCTTAGCAAAATTAGCACAAAAATATGGTGGCATTTTACATCTCAAAATGGGATATCTCAATATAACTGTTGTGTCCAGTCCAGATAAAGCGCGAGAAGTTTTACAACTTCAAGATACTGTATTCTCTAATCGTCCTGCGACTATAGCCGTGAAATACTTATCGTACGATCGTGCAGATATGGCTTTTGCTCATTATGGACCCTTTTGGCGTCAAATGAGAAAATTATGTGTTATGAAACTTTTTAGTCGTAGAAGAGCTGAATCTTGGGACTCTGTTCGTGATGAAGTTGATTCTATGACAAGAGTTGTTGCCACTAGCACTGGTTTAAGCGTCAACGTCGGTGAACTTGTCTTTGGAGTTTCAAAGAACACTATATACAGGTAAGAGTGGGGAAATGGCAGAGAGCGACTTACAATTTTAACTAGTTGTCAATCAAATATTATTTAGTGGATTTCTAAATATATATACACAGAAGATTGAGAAAAAAGTTAATGGGTTCACGTGAAAATAGAACTGGTCAAAAAGGTCATGACATGTCCCATCCAAAGTTTGTAGGGCTCAAAATGGATCGGATGAAGACGGATCAAATAACGGGTCTTAAGGCAATCCTCCCAACTTGACCCAATTCGATCCCTTATTTATTTATTTGACTTCATATTTTTCTTAAATTATTAGTTTAAATTCTTCAAATATTTAAATTCAAATTTGACGTAATAGTTTGATAAGTCATTTCGGGTTCAACCTGTTTGGTCAAGTCATTTGAACTGAATCCCATCGAACGAAATACTAAAACTGAGTTGATTTTGTCATCTCTATTTGCAGGGCAGCTTTTGGAACAAGCTCGGGCGAGGAAGATGAGTTACTTACAATTATGCAGGAATTTTCGAAGCTTTTTGGTGCATTTAACTTAGCAGATTTTATACCTTGGCTTGGATGGGTTGATCCACAAGGGATAAACACTAGGATGGTAAAAGCTAGGGCATCCTTAGATTGTTTCATTGATACTATTATTGATGATCATATACAGAGAAAGAATGAGAAAGATGAGAAAGATAATGATATGGTGGATGAGCTATTAGCTTTTTATGATGAAGAAGCAAAAGTAACTGACTCTGATGATTTACAAGATGCTCTTAAACTTACAAGGGAGAATATTAAAGGCATCATAATGGTAAGTCCGAAATCTTTTAATTTAACCTTTCTTAAATTATGTATATTAAAAAAAGGCAGCTCGGTGTATATATAGGGCTCCCGTGTTCAAGCAGGGTAGCCAGTTGCACAAGACATCTCGTGTTCAGGCAGGCACCCAAGGGTTGTAATGAGACAACTTAGACTAATTCAAGAATTAATGGCTATTTACACGGCTCGAGCCTCAGTCCTATAGGTCACACTGAGATAATTTTATTGTTGCTTCAAGACAAATCTGTACACTAATAGCGTTAAAGATAACTAAAACAACTATCATAAAAAGCGAGATCCGTATCTTGATTGTAAGGCAAATTACATGCTAAAACACGATAAAATATCCCTAAAATGTTTTTTCTTTTTTAATTCAATATATCCACCCAAGATTTCATCTCCTGCAAGGAAAATTATTACAACAAGGAGGGGACATAAAACCTAACCTCCATAGAACCTAGTTAATCTAAACCAACTAGCAAAGACAACATCCTATAGGCCTACAATGTAGTATTATCTTATAATTCAACAACCTATAGCATTCTGTCTTATTTTTAATACTAAACTCACTTATTACGTATATTTATTTATAGTAATTATCTTTTAGCAACTCCCACTTCCAACCAAGAGGTTGTGAGTTCGAGTCTCCCCAAGAGTAAAGTGGAAAGTTCTTGGAGGGTAGGATGCCGGGGGACTATTTGGGAACAGCCTCTCTGCCCCAGGGTAGGGTTAAGATCTGCGTACACATTACCCTCCTCAGATCCCACTAAGTGTGATTATACGGAGTTGATGTTGTTATAGTAGTAATTATCTTTTAGGTGACACGTGAATAATAACTCTTTGGGGCTTTTATTGCTGCAGGATGTCATGTTCGGTGGGATAGAGACAGTGGCATCAGCCGTAGAATGGGCCATGGCAGAGCTAATGAAAAGTCCAGAGGATCTTAAAAGAGTACAACAAGAATTGACCAACATTGTTGGCCTCCATAGAAAAGTAGAAGAAACAGACTTTGACAAATTAACCTACTTGAAATGCTGCATTAAAGAAACTCTCCGTCTCCACCCTGTGATCCCTGTCCTAATCCACGAGGCGGCGGCGGACGCCACCGTCTCCGGCCACTATATTCCGGCGAAGTCGCGTGTTCTTATCAATGTATGGGCCATTGGACGTGATAAAAACTCATGGGAAGATCCTGACACTTTTAAACCTTCTAGGTTTCTCAAGGAAGGTGTAGCAGATCTCAAAGGTGGAAACTTTGAGTTTTTACCATTTGGTTCTGGTAGAAGATCTTGTCCAGGTACACAAAACATATTCAGAATTTAAATTTTATGATTAAGTTCAAAATTCAAAGATGTGTCAAAATATGAATTCAAAAAATTTAATACTAAAACTGTTGACTAATAAGTTTTTACCCTTTGAAAGTGACATAAGGTCTTGTCACGTCTGCAGTGATGGATTCAAAAGTTTATTTTAATAAGTTCAAATTTAATATTTATCTTTCATTATCTCATGTTATGTCATGACATTATTACTTTTTGAAGAAGCAAGCGGTTTTTTTTTCTCTAACTAGGACAAAATTTAAATGGCTTGAATAAGTTACTATGTTGACTTATAAGTATTTTATAAAATATGTATGTCTTAGTTGAAAAACTTGAAGAATTTTGTTTAAATTCATATAAAAAATTGAGTGTTTTAACTTTTGTGCTTCAAAATCTTTCACATAAATATAGGACGAAAAATTATTATTTTTAGGATTTGTTGGCTTATGTTAAAAAATAATGAGTTCAATTGAATCAGACTCGTAACACTCTAAATGTGTGTGTCTCTGCAGGTATGCAACTAGGGTTATTTGCATTGGAAATGACTTTGGCTCATCTTCTTCATTGCTTCACTTGGGAATTGCCTAATGGAATGAAACCAAGTGATGTTGATATGGACGATAATTTTGGACTTACTACTCCTAAAGCTACTCGGCTTGTGGCCGTGCCTAGTCCACGCTTGTTGTGTCCACTTTATTAAGACATTAATTAAAAAAGAATTCTTTTCTCTTTGAAAAAGATATTCTAATCAAATAAAGACTTGTAAACTCTTTGAAATACTTTTGTGATTTATCTTGAATTTTTGTTCATTGCGATTAACTTGGTATCTTGTTTGTTAAAGGAGTGAAAATGATGTAGTGCATATATATATAAAAAAAGATTTTAAGTATTAATTCGTTTTTTCCTATCTCCATCTGGACCAACCCATTGACTTGGCTTCTTAAATATAAGATGATTTGTGTATCTATCTCAACTAATTTACACTTACTCAATATTTTTAACCTATTTCAATACTGACAGTTCAGTGGATGGGATAGCATGGAGAAAGGAAAAAATGAAATAACAAATGATATAGTGCACGTCAAAAGATAACTGCTTCTTAACTATTGGAATATTTTATAAAGTGTAAATTGAATCAATAATGGCTGCGATATTATATACAACCGCCCTTTTACACAAAATTATATTTTTGTCTTTCTTTTTCAGTCAAATAAAAAAACTCCATTATATGACCTTCCTTCCATAATATTATGAAAAACGTCCATATCGGGATTGAGAGAAATCATGACGAAATCAGAAAAGATCAACGAGTTTAGAGTGTTAAAAAAACATAATGTGGACATTAGGCTTGAATTCATGTGCGATTCGTGTTTTTGATATTGTTTGACTAAGTTTGTATGGTATTTAAGGACTTGTTGGTATATTTGGTTGAGGCCCCGGGAGCCTCGGATTGATTTCTTATGGTTAACATATCAAGAATATGACTTAATGCATTGTTGAACTCAAGTCTTCTAGTGTGATCGCACCTGCGTGGAGTTAGAGGGTGTTTGGCTAAGTTTATAAGTTGGTCAAACTGGCTTATAAGCACTTTTTGGCTTATCTACGCGTTTGGTAAAATTAAAAGTGCTTATAAGCCAAAAATAAGCCAAAAGCCATAAATTGGTCTCCCCCAACTTATCAAATTTCAGCTTATAAGCACTTTAGGTTTGACCAAAATATTTACTATTCTATCCCTAAAATACTTCTTTTTAAACAAAACTCTTTGTATACCCAATTTCTTAGCTGCTTATTATTAATTTCAGCACTTCTATCCAAACACGTAACTGCTTATTTTTTAAATCAGCTTCAACAGTTAAAAGTGTTTTTCAGCACATATGCTTATCAGCTACTCTAAATCAGCTAAGCCAAACGGGTTCTTAGTCATAGGTGTGATGCCGCAGGTACGATTGGAGTAGCGTAGAAGCGAGGTTGGGTTGAGTTGGGGGATCTTCGTAGGTGCGGAAGGAATTCCGCAAGTACGGGCTCGCACCTGCGTGTGGTGAATCGCATAAGCGGGAATGAATTGGGAAGGCTGGTCCGTAGAAGTGGACGCTTTTGCGCAAAAGCGGGGTTGAGACCGCATAAGCGGTTGGTCGGCAAGAGTGAACTCCGCAGAAGCGGACGCACTACAAGAAATCTGCCTTTTAGCGGCGACCATAGTCGCCACAAAATCATCATATGTCGCCACTAAATGTTTATAGTAGCGATATTGGACTTGCTGCGAGTAAGTGCATTATTAAATGTTATTTGTGATGACTACAGGTTGTCGCCACTGAATGGTGATATTTTGTGGCAACAGTATCGCTATAAAAGGTAAGCCAAATCGCCACAAAAGGTAGTTCCACCAAATAGATTCAGGGACAAGTCGCCATTGAAGAGTGACATTTCGCAGCGACAAGTGTCGCCACAAAAATAAATATCTATCAGTGGCAGCTACTTTATCGCTACTAGAAGTTGCTTTTAGTAGCAACTGAAGTCGTCACAATCAATTAGCTATTGGCAGCAACCCTTATATCGCTAATGGAGAGTTACTTTTAGTAGCAATTGATGTTGCCACAAAAACACTTAACTATCAGTGGGAACTCTGGACTCGCTGCTGGAGAATGACATTTAATGGCGATGATAATTGCTACAAAAACTATTAAGCAATCAGTGGCAACTTCAATATTGTAACAAATACTTTTCTGAATAAGATTTTGTCACAAATGAAACCTATTTAATTCAGCAACTGTAATGACCAAAATTATATTAACGCATCCAATAGTATTTTACAAACACCAAAAGAATTTCTTAAGTCGAATATTAAATATTTGCATTGCTAAAATGCGAATGACATATATAATGCAAAATACTTCATTGTCATTGTATACATATACATCCCAAAAAAGCAAATACTAAGTGCCTTGAAGCCTCTTCTTGGTTGGCGTCATTGTTTAAGAACCGTGTCCATGTTATTACACGAAAAAACATAATCTAATGCTAATAGTACAATAGATGACAGAGAAGTGGAAAAATTTAATTATGACAATTTCAACCATTAACCACGTCTCCTAATTATAGGAAATGCAGTTGATGCTAATTTTGTTTTAGTTTAGCTGAAAAGCTCTTATTACATGTGATTTGCAGCTAGGAATGACCAGTATTCTCTATGGACAGGCTTATGGAGCAAAGCAATACAAGAAAATTGGAACACAAACATACACTGCTATATTCTGTCCCTTTATTATCTGCATCACCTTGTCAATGTTATGGCTATACACGGCCGAGCGCTCAATTCCCATAGAAGCAAGACAAAATATATGAGATTGGGTGAAGATTTATGAAACATATGAGATTTTTTCGAAAAATATCAAGAGATCATATCTTCTGAGGACGTAAATACAATGATGCAAACTAAAGATATCTATCAGCATATACATAAGTTCTTCTTCTATGAACAAGAACTGATGAGCAATTTTTATAAGAGAAAGGAAACTAATATAGCAACAAGAACTGATGAGCATTTGGACCACTAGACCATGGTTCCAGAAGGGAGGGGATTATCAGAACAAAAACCCAAAAATGTATATAATAGTCTTTTACAAACCACAACTTTGATTTCCATCTTTCTTTTTGTACCTTTCGAGTTTATTCTAAGTAAAATTCATCCAATGTGCTACGGAAGTCACATGTCCTTTATAATGTTTATATTTACCACTACCAATCCATATATTTTCAGAAAATTATTTATCTTAGAAGTAGGAGTTAGAGAAAGTGATATAATGAATCTCCTATTTCATTGAAGTACTAGCACATGCCTTCTCACCAACTTGATGACTTTCTGACTGGGTAGCACACAGGCAACTGTGTCAAGAACTAGTGAGCCCTATGGTACTGCTACTGCGCATCCGCGAATCACATAAGAGATCTTCCAAACTATTGCATAAGCAGAACTAAACTTTAACTTCGTTTCATGAACTGCGCATATTGCATATCAAACAAGAGAGCAGAATTTTACCAAAAAGCTCAGCTTTTGAAACCTTTCATCGAGTGAACAAATCATGTGGATTATCTTAGACTTTGAAACTCCATCCTGTTTTTAACTGATATATAGCACTCAATTTTCGTTCTACAATCAACAACTTTCAGAATGGGCACCTTGGCAGCTGTTATTGGATGAACGCCAGAAACATGCCCATCTCCTTGTTGAAGAACAGAACCCCCATGATAATTCTGTGGAAGAAGAAACAAAGAAGAAGAAGAAGAAGAAGACAACAGCGTACCAAGAAGAAAACAGCAACAGCGTACAAAGAAGAAGAAGACAACAGCGTTACAAATGAAAAAGAAGCTTCAGTCAAATGATTCAATCAATGTGGAGCATGACGTGGCAGCATAATAGCCCTTGATATTCAAATCAGGAGATCTAATCTTGACCACTGGATTAAAAGATTAAAACACATCTGGGCTACTCATTCATTAATGCCATACACATGAGTGAGCACATGCTCACATTTGTATTAGTGAGCATCCACTAAAGTGAGTATGGGCTCACATAGTAAAGAATATTTTGTCTAGGAATATTTATGTACATTCTATGTATCTATAGGCTATTGATGTATATAGAAGCTATAGTAGGACTGTGAATATACAACAGAGAAAATTTTCTCACAAAGTCAGCCTTCTTTCTTTCATGGTATCAGAGCATCCGTAGCTCGATCCATAATACTTCACTCTATCAGTCTTTCTTTCTTTCAATCACCATTCTTCTCTTCTTCATATTTGTTCTTCAGCTATGACAGGAACAGAAGCAACACCTACTCTCACTGTCACTGGAGCCACCAGCAGTGGGAACACCCTTGATTCCAATCACCTATACTATCTACACTCTTCTGATGCCCCAGGGATGTCTCTAGTTAGCTCACTATTTGATGGAAGAGGTTTTCCAGGCTGGAGAAGATCTGTACTAATTGCAATTTCAGCCAAGAACAAGCTTGGTTTTATCAATAGAATTTGTGTTGGACCAGCTTTGAATGCTACAAAGCACTCACAATGGAGCAGGTGCAACAACATGGTGACCTCTTGGTTGCTAAATTCACTCACCAAGGAGATAGGAGACAGTGTGATTTATTCTAGAACTGCAAAGGATCTGTGGAGTAGCCTTGAACACAGGTTTGGCCAATCGAGTGGAGCAAAGCTCTATCACCTGCAGAAGGAGATCTCAAAGTTAGCTCAAGGAAATAGCAGCATAGCAGGCTATTTCACAACTCTAAAAAGGCTTTGGGATGAGTTGGATTCTCTCAACTCACACTTGGGATGCACTTGTGAGTGTAAATGTGATGGAAAGAAGAAAATTGCAAAGTTCATGGAAGATCAAAGAGTCATTCAATTCTTTATGGGGTTGAATGATGTTTATGCTCAAGCAAGAGGAAATATACTCATGATGAGTCCACTCCCAGGGATTGATCAATCCTATTCTCTATTGTTGCAGGATGAGAGCCAAAGGAAAATATACATGAATCCCTCTTACCCCACTGATGTTGCATCATTCATGGTGGGGACACAGAACAAAACCCCACAGAGAAACAATCAGATCCAAAGAACTTGGAATCCACAGCAGAAGCAAGGCAACACACAACAACAATTCAAGGCAAAGAAGACTAGGTACAACCCAAATGTTACCTGTTCTCACTGCCTGAAGATAGGCCATGCTAGGGCAGACTGCTACAGGCTCAATGGGTTTCCAGATGATTTTCAATTTACCAAGTCACACCTCTATCAAGGAGCAGTGAAGGCCAATGCACTGGTTTCAACATCAGAAACTGATGGACAAACAAATGGATGCACTGAAGGAAATTCAAGCAATCAAAATCAGTTTTTCAGCAAGGAACAAGTCTCTCAGCTGGTAAACATAATCAAGCAGGTGCAGATTGGAAATGGAGGAAATGCAGAAACAGAAATCAATGCCAATGCAGTAGCTGGTACCATTCTTAAATACTCTGGAACATGCCTAGCTATTTTTAACACTAACACCTGGATTATTGACTCAGGAGCCTCTGAGCACATGTGTTTTGACTCAAAATCTTTCTTAGAGCTCTATCCTTTACCTATACCTTTGCACATAAGTTTGCCTAACTCATTTCAACTGTTTGTTACACATATAGGAAGGGTAAGCATTCAGCCAGATATGATTCTGGAAAAGGGTTCTATATGTCCCTTCTTTCAAATATAACTTATTATCAGTCCATAAGTTATGTAGCCAATTCTCTTGCTCTATTAATCTTACTTCCAACAAATGTCTGTTGCAGGTCCCTTTAATGAGGATGGGACAAGCTTTTGGTGAAGTGAGGGATGGTCTATACCTGCTCCAGCCTAGTAGTTCAGAGTCTAGGATCTTGTTCAAACAAAATATAATCTCAATTCCAAAAGGAAGTAATTCTAGTCTGTTTTCCTCTAGTGTTCCTTTTTCAGTACCTGTGTTTGCTAATGTTATAGCTAATGTAAGAGAATGGCATGTCATATTAGGGCATTTGCCCTTTGTAGCTATGAAAAATCTTAGTTTCATTCATTTTCCTTCAAATTTTGACTATGTATGTGATGTATGTCCTCAAGCTAGACAAACTAGGATACCTTTCCCAATTAGTCAAATAAGATCTTCAAGCATTTTTGATCTCGTTCATATAGACACTTGGGGACCTTTTAAGGTTAGTACATACAATGGATACAAGTACTTCCTAACCATAGTTGATGATTTCAGTAGAGCAACCTGGACTTTTCTCTTGAGCACTAAAAGTAATGCATTTTCAATTCTGAAGTGTTTTCTTACTATGGTGGAAAGACAATTTAACAAGAAGGTAAAGAAGCTAAGATCTGACAATGCTTTGGAATTGGGAAAGGGGACACAAGAATCTATATTTCTGCATTCACAGGGGATACAACATGAAACATCTTGTGTAGCTACTCCACAACAAAATGGTGTTGTGGAGAGAAAACATAGGCATCTTTTGGAAATTGCAAGGGGGTTATTATTTCAATCAAGGGTTCCTATTCAATATTGGGGAGAGTGTATATTGACTGCCACATATCTAATAAATAAATTCCCTTCAAAGGTTCTGAAATGGAAAACACCTTATGAAGTACTGTTTAAGAAGGAACCTAAGTATGACTCTTTAAAATCTTTTGGATGCTTATGTTATGCCTCAACTCTAGCTAAAAATAGAGGGAAGTTTGAACCAAGAGCTAAAAGTTGTGTGTTTCTCGGATACCCTCACAATCAAAAGGGGTACAAGCTTTTGGATATGGACAGCAAGAAAGTTTTTGTTTCCAGAGATGTAAAGTTCCATGAGCATTGCTTTCCTTTTATCACATCAGTTTCACCATCTGATTTTCCTTTCTATCCTGCTCCTGCTGCCCAAGCAGAATCAACAGACAATGTATATGTTGATTCCACAACAGAACCATCTACTCCTTTCACTCAGCAACCCAATACAAATCACTCAGAGTCCCCTACTAGTTCTATCACTATGTCCAGAACCAATTCACACCCTTCTCCACCTTCTACTGATAGACACTCTCCTCATCATTCTTCAGTTCCAAGTTTGTCTAAAAGTCCTATTCCCATTCCACCTCCTCCTATCAGAAAGTCAGAAAGGATCACTCAGAAGCCTGCATATTTGAATGACTATGTCTGCAACACTATAATTCTTTCTGACCTTACCTCTTCTTGTTTCATTCAACCTTCCAAGCCTAGTGTGTTTTCTTTTGGTGCTGTTTCACTCAACAACCAAAAGGTTCTTCAAACATTGTCTACTGTTTCAGAACCAAATAGTTATGCTCAAGCATCTGCACATCCAGGATGGAGGAAAGCTGTGGAAGCAGAAATTGAGGCACTTGAGTTTAACCACACTTGGGACATTGTGGACTTGCCACAGGGAAAGAGAGAATTGCCTTGCAAATGGGTATATAAAGTAAAACAAAATTCTGATGGAACAGTGGAGAGATTAAAGGCAAGGTTAGTAGTAAGGGGGGACATTCAAAGGGAAGGCATAGACTATTTTGAGACATTTTCACCAGTGGTGAAAATAACTACCATTCGATGTCTTTTAACAGTGGCAGTAAAGAAAGGTTGGACAGTCTCTCAATTAGATGTTAATAATGCTTTCTTACATGGGGACTTACAGGAAGAAGTGTACATGAGATTCCCTGCAGGCCCTCTTCCCCCTAAGCCTAATCAAGTCTGTTTATTAAGGAAGTCTCTTTATGGTTTGAAGCAAGCATCACGACAATGGTATTCTAGGCTTGCTAGTGCTCTCAGTTTCAAAGGCTACTCCAGTTCTCTCAATGACTATTCCTTGTTCTATAAACAGAAAGATGGACTAATTTCCATTTTAGCTGTTTATGTTGATGATATACTGCTTACAGGCAATGACACGAAGGAAATTGATCACATTTGCACTTTTCTCAACACAGAATTCAAAGTCAAGCATTTAGGTGATATACATTATTTTTTGGGGATGGAAATTTTAAGGGAAAAGCAGGGTTTCATCATCAGTCAGAGATAATTTACCTCAGACTTGCTGCAAGAATTTGATTGTTCAGGAGCAGCAGTATCTTCTCCTTTGGATCCATATTGCAAACTACAGGCAGACCAAGGGACACCATTAGAAGATCCAACTGTTTATCGACATTTAGCAGGAAAATTGAACTATCTTACCAACACACGACCAGACCTTTGTTTTGCTGTCTTATGTTTAAGTCAGTACATGCACAGACCATGTTCTTCACATTTTTCAGCGGCTTTGCGTGTCTTGAGATATCTAAAAACAGATCCTTCCCAAGGCATCTTCTTATCTGCTGATCCTTCCTTTGATTTAATTGCTTTTTGTGATGCCGATTGGGCGGCGTGTAGAGATTCCCGTCGTTCAGTAAGCGGGTTTTTTATCACCCTTGGTGGTGCTCTAATCTCTTGGAAATCGAAGAAACAAATCTCCATCTCTTTGTCCTCCACAGAAGCGGAATACAGGTCTATAAGAAGGGTGACTGCAGAAATCACTTGGTTAGTCCGTTTGCTTGCCGATCTATCAGCACCACCCACTTTACCAGTGCATGTTCACTCGGATAGCCAAGCCGCCATTCACATAGCTCGTAACCCAGTTTTTCAAGAACGAACCAAACATGTGGAGTTGGATTGTCACTTTGTTCGTCAACAATTTCTGTCCGGTTTGATTTCTCTCTCTTTTATTCCGTCGGAATCTCAGCTCGCAGATCTATTTACCAAACCCTTATCTGGGGGTTCTCACCGGAGTATTTTATGCAAGCTGGGGGTCCATTCTCTCCCCTCCACCTTGAGGGGGGATGTTGAAGAACAGAACCCCCATGATAATTCTGTGGAAGAAGAAGACAGCAGCGTACCAAGAAGAAGACAGCAACAGCGTACAAAGAAGAAGAAGACAACAGCGTTACAAATGAAAAAGAAGCTTCAGTCAAATGATTCAATCAATGTGGAGCATGACGTGGCAGCATAATAGCCCTTGATATTCAAATTAGGAGATCTAATCTTGACCGCTGGATTAAAAGATTAAAACACATCTGGGCCACTCATTCATTAATGCCATACACATGAGTGAGCACATGCTCACATTTGTATTAGTGAGCATGCACAAAAGTGAGTATGGGCTCACATAGTAAAGAATATTTTGTCTAGGAATATTTATGTACATTCTATGTATCTATAGGCTATTGATGTATATAGAAGCTATAGTAGGACTGTGAATATACAACAGAGAAAATTTTCTCACAAAGTCAGCCTTCTTTCTTTCACTCCTGAAGCACAGAAAACCATAGATGAGAAACTTTATTTAAATGGTTCTACTAATGGAAATAGCCATTTCTTGGAAGGGGCGGCATAATTATTTACCTAGAAATCAATCAGAGCAGTTAATCTACTTTTCTTCTAGAATTAGTCCTACTATTCAAAGTAAATGTTAAGACACAACGACAGTGACCCATGAACTGCAGACAATATCAAGGAAAAAGAAGGAATTAAATCAAAGATTTACTTTGAAGTGCATAGAACTTCCTTGCAAATTTCCTAAGACTTTGAATCTTCTTCTCATGCGAAATCTTATAGTTTTGCATTCGCTTCCGCTCAGCCCTCTCGACTCTCTTACGAAGAACTGCCATCACAGTTAATCAAATGACAATTCAGCCAATAGTAAAACAGATGATAATTCAACAATAGAGGCTTTCCTACTGCAAGAACTATTACATACACAGTTGAGTTATCATATACTACTTAGACCCAAAGTATGTTTCTAAGATGCAAGGATACAACCAGCCCAGAAAATATAAAGTTAGAAAGTAACGGTTACCTTCCCTTAAAGAATTTTCTACAGTGAAGATCATATACTTTGACTTCTCTAAGATAACTATCATCTAAGTCAGACTTCATAATTGTATTTACAAAAAGAATGAGCACCTAAAAGGAAGCAAATGGTGTTTTGGTTATAATACTCATGGTAATTAGATCAGAAAAAGCTATCGAATATACTTATTGTCATTGCATACAGATTGAGATTAGTTTCTTTCCTCTTTCTCTCTGTTGCAACCAATCAAGCATTCCCAAGGCAAAAACCATATCACTTGTTATAAGCCGAAGAATTTATGCGTCATTCACCTAGTGTGCTGTATAACAGTCTTCATTACATAAATAATGTATTAACCAAAAAAGGAAGTAAAATTAGTTTTTGTGCACAATAAGCTAAGACATAATGCTTGAAAATTAGTTAATTACCTTTTTTCTAAAGCATTTATTTTAATTTCTCTTAATGTGTTTAGTACTCTCTTTAGTCTGACTTATATGACAATCCAGAATGCTTGAAATCAATCTATTTCTATACAATTTTCACAACTTCAAGAATTTAAAAGTCCTCAATTATTCAAAATATTGAACTTTGATACGATGTTTTTATTAACTTTCTACGTACTAGTTTAATGTTTTCTTCCACTGTTATCAATATAGTGTAGAAGTCATATTAACAACTTATAATTCCATCCAGTTGTCACACCTCTTTTTTCACGGCGCTTTAACATACTCCCGACGAAAGGGATATATATATATGTATAAGCGTAAAAAGAGTTTTTCCAAATAAAGGACGGTCGGAACGGGATTAGTT
>MU687050.1:18381-34755 GCA_026770625.1 Nicotiana glauca
GGGGGGGGGGGGAGGGGAAGGAGGGTCTATGATTTCTGTTCGCTGGTTTGTTAAGAAGAAACCATTGGAAAATGATTCTTCTTCTCTTATGAAGATGCGAGATACATCAGAAGGGGTCTGCCTTGCTGCGCACCTTTTTAGCCCCTTTTGCAGATTTTTTTTTTGTGTTTTTGCATTTAGGGGTAGGTACTATTATATAAGGGTAGGGATTAGGTTAGAGGTATGGGTCTAGGAATTATGGGCTAAAAAATTGGGCCAAAGACTAGAAAAAATTGACTACAAGATTTATAAAAATTGGATAAACCAACCTCAAACTAATTCATCCTTCTAAAATTATGTATAATTATAACGGAAAAGGGCCTGATATATCCTCTACTTTATTTTATTGTTCAATCTTGTCCCCCGTTATACTTTCCGTCCAAATTTACCCTTGTCGTCCATCAAAGTACTATATTTGCCCCTATTTTAACGGCCGAGACACGTGGCACATTTCGAATACGGAAAAGGGCATGATATATCCCTATACTTTATTTTATTATTCAATCATATCCCTTGTTATATTTTCCGTCCAAGTTTACTCATGCCCTTCATCAAAGTTTTATATTTGCCCCTATTTTAACGACCGGGACATGTGGCATATTTTAGGAGAAAGAACCAGTACAAAAACAAAAAAACTCCAAACCCCCCTAGAACCCATGACCCGCATGCTCGTTTTTCCTCTCTTAATTTTTTTCAAACTTCTCTTAAATAAAACTTTTAATCCGTGTAAGAGATTATCTTAGTCTGACAAAGAGATGAGGTTCAAAGACACAATTTTCGGCGCCGGCGTGACTTCGTGAATGGTCTTGAGTACTTGGGCATGTATGAAATCTTACTATATTTATTTTAGCTGCAGAAATTACTTCACTAGCTTCATTGAACTGTTCGAAATTGGACCCAACCTCCTATCGTTATTTTGAGATCGTCAGAGAAAGAATTCCATCAAGCCCGTCTGAAGTTTCAAATTTTCTGCCACCTATTTCAATTTTTTCTTAAATCAATGAGATTGAAAGAAAATACATATGCAAGGAAATGTGGGCGACTTCGAGCAGTTTTGTTTTCAAAAGTGGAGTTTCATTCAGTGATAACAAGAGGAAGAAAAAAATGTAAGGGCGTGAGGAGTAAGAAATTAGAAGTAAAGAAAAAAATGGTGGCAACAAGCAAAGAGATGACAGAACCTTGTGTCTTTGAACCTCATTTCTTTGTCAGACTAAGATAATCTCTTACACGAATTAAAAGTTTCTATTTAAGAGAAGTTTGGAAAAAAATTAAGAGAGGAAAAACGAGCATGCGAGTCATGGGTTCTAAGGCGGTTTGGAGTTTTTTTGTTTTTGTACTGGTTCTTTCTCCTAAAATATGCCACGTGTCCCGGTCGTTAAAATAGAGGCAAATATAAAACTTTGATGGAGGGCATGGATAAACTTGGATGAAAAGTATAACGAGGGATAGGATTGAACAATAAAATAAAGTATAGGGATATATCATGCCCTTTTCCGTATTCAGAATGTGCCACGTGTCTCGGCCGTTAAAATAGGGGCAAATATAGGACTTTGATTGACGGCAGGGGTAAATTTGGACAGAAAGTATAACGGGGGACAAGATTGAACAATAAAATAAAGTAGAGGGATATATCAGGCCCTATTCCGTAATTATAATATAAAAATATAAAACTTATTTTAATTAATTGAACTAAACTATAAAACATAAAACTATTTTTTGTGTTTTCAGGATTATATAAAATAAAGATAAGATACTATTTTTATATTTTTTTTAAGATTAAAAATGACCACAAAATATTAATGAGCCTATTTTGTAATTTTTTATTTTCTAGTAATAAAGTAAAATAGTACAAATTAGTTAAAATAATGCTATTAGGCCTGAATTAAATATTTACATGCTAAAATATAAAAAATCTTGCGGAGGGTCAAAAATCACATGTCTACAATTAGCGTGAGTCGTTGATCTGAGCGATCAACGGCTGGGATTAAATGGGAATCTGGGTGGGTCGTTTAAAATGGTCATGGCCGGTTTGACTGAGAATTGGGTCGGGGTAAAATTGGGTTTGAATTGGGCTGTAATTGAAATGCAATTAGGGCTAGATTTTAAAGAGCCATTTTTTCCTTATTTATTTTATAAAAATAGAAAATTAATTTATGAAAACAAATTAAAAGCAAGAAAATGATTTATAATTTATAATTATCAATTTAAAAAATTCTGGGCTTAATTTTTTTATAAACATAAACACAGTTAAATCTTAGAAGAGGCTAATATTGCAATTATATGCAATTTAGCCTAAAAATATTAAATAAATTTGTAAAAATATGCAAAAATCATCTAAACTATATTTTGGCATAAATATGAGAATCCAATAAATGAATCATCAAAATTAATAATTTTGGAAATTATTATTGGATTTTTATGGACAAAATAGGGCAATAAATTGATTTAAATTGTTTTTTAAAATTAAAAAAAATAATAAAACTTTTGAACATACTTATATATGCATGCATATACTATTTTGAAGGTATTTTATATATTAAAAATATATAGAGAAAAATTGGGTATCAACATGGTCCGCATTGAATTCTTGCCCCGACACCAAGGCTTTTGTGGCTGCACAAAATGAAGTGCGGTTCGCATTGCAAAATTCAGAGAGTGATCATTTTTCCAAACTTGGTCCTGCACTGCATCAAAACAATCTTACAACATCTCACAACTAGTCAGTCCAATAATAAATCCTACACTAAGAAGAGAATCAAAGAAAAACAAAAAGAAAGACACATGGGTTGCCTCCCTAGAAGCGCCTGATTTAACGTCTTGGCACGACGCATGTTACCATTAAATCACTTTAGATGGAGTAATGCCACCACGTGGTTGTCATCAATCTGGCCCGAGTAGTGCTTGAACTTGTGCCCATTAACTCTGAAAACCTCCCATTTTTGCTCTTCAAGTCAAGTGCACCAAACGGGGTCACAAACACCACCTCAAAAGGTCCACTCCATTTCGACTTAAGCTTTCCCGAAAACAGACGTAACTGAGAATTGAACAAGAGAACCAAATCACCCACTTTGAACTCCTTGCCACAAGCATATTTATCATGAAGGTACTTTATCTTGTCCTTGTACAAGGACGAACTGGAGTAGGCATGAATCGGAATTCATCAAGTTCATTGAGCAGCTCCACACGAATATTTGTGGCATCCCATTTGATATTTAGCTTCCTCAAAGCCCACATGACCTTGTGCTCTAACTCAACCGGTAGATGGCAAGCTTTCCCAAATACCAACCGGTACGGAGACATACCAATAGGAGTCTTTTAAGCAGTCTTCTAACTTCTTCAACCAATCGGTCCTATTTGCATTGACCGTCTTTGACAATATACTCTTGATTTCCTTGTTTGAGACTTCAAATTGGCCACTTGCCTGGGGATGATAAGGAGTAGAAACTTTATGATTGACATCATACTTTGCAGGTAAAGTGTCAAAAGCTCTATTGCAAAAATGAGACCCCATGCACGGGGAGTGCCAAATCTTGTAAAAATGCTCTTCTTGAGAAATGCAACAACACTCTGGGCCTCATTGTTGGGTAAAGCCACGGCTTTAATCCACTTTGAAACATAGTCAACCGCCACAAGAATATATGTGTTCCCACACGAGCTAACAAACGGGCCCATAAAATCAATGCCCCATACATCAAAAATATCAACTTCAAGAATGGTATTAAGAGGCATCTCATCTTTCTTCGAAATTCCACCCGCTATTTGACATTCGCCGCACCTCTTCACAAGTTCACTTGCATCTTTGTACAAAGTTGCACAGAAAAACCCATATCTAAGAACTTTAGAAGCCGTCCTCGCCCCTCCAAGATGGACACCATAGGGAGAGGAATGACAAGCCTCTAAGATACTCAAATTGTTCCTCTTCCGAGACACACCTTCGGATCACACCATCCGTGCAAATCTTGAACAAGTACGGCTCATCCCAATAGAAATTCAAACTATCTCGTTTGAGCTTCTTCCTTTAGTTAGAAGAGAGCTCACACTGGAGTACACCAGTCACAAGAAAATTAGCAACGTCCATAAACCATGGCATACCATTTACCGACACATAAAGGATTTGTTCGTCGGGAAATGAATCATTGATCTCTAGGCCATCACAAGGCCTCCCCTCCTCCTCCAAGTTTTTACTACCCTTCCGGTCCACAATCTCCAAATCAAACTCTTAAAGTAACATGACCCATCGCATCAGTCTAGCTTTGGAACCCTTTTTCGTCATCAAGTACTAGAGTGTGGCAGGATCGGTGTGATTATGACCTTGGCACCCATGAGGTACGACCGAAATTTCTCCATTGCGAGCACAATAGCCAAAAGCTCTTTCTTAGTCACCGTGTAGTTAACTTGAGCATCATTCATTGTCTTGCTCGCGTAGTACACCAGATGAAACATTTTATTCACTCTTTGACCCAAAACCTCCCCAACCGCAACATCGCTCGCATCACACATGAGCTCAAAAGGCAAGCTCCAATTGGGTGAGGTGATAATAAGAGTGGTGGTCAACTTGTGCTTGAGAAGTTCAAAGGCTTGCATACATCTTTTATCGAACATGAACTTGGCATCTTTTTCCAACAGATTGCATACGGGATTCACTGCCTTTGAAAAGTCTTTGATAAATCGCCGGTAGAACCCCGCATGCCCAAGAAAACTTATAACTCCCCTAATAGAGGTAGGGGGAGGGAGCCTTGAAATGACATCAGTTTTTGCTTTGTCCACCTCTATACCATGATTTGAAATTTTATGCCCAAGAATTATTCCCTCTTCCTCCATGAAGTGGAATTTCTCCATTTTAGGAACAAGATTGATTTCTTCACACCGAGCCAACACTCTATCAAGATTTTTCAAACATTCATCAAATGAATCACCCACAACACTAAAGTTGTCCATGAACACCTCTAAAATATCTTCCACTATATCGGTGAAAACGGCCATCATACACCGCTGGAATGTAGCCGGTACATTACACAACACAAAAGGCATTCTAGAAAAAGCAAAGGTGCTATATGGACATGTGAATGTGTTCTTATCCTAATTTTCTGGAGCAATTAAGATTTGGTTGTATCCAGAATATCCATCCAAGAAACTATAGAAGGCACACTCAGCAAGTCGATCTAGCATCTGATCAAGAAAAGGAAAAGGAAAGTGATCCTTGCGGGTCACTTTATTCAACTTGTGGTAGTCTATGCATACCCTCCACTCGGTGACGGTCCTGGTAGGAATCAACTCATTTTGCAAATTTGCAACCACAGTCATGCCACCCTTCTTCGGCACACATTGCACCGGTGAAGTCCAAGAGCTATCAGAGATGGGGTACACAACTCCGGCATCCAACCACTTGATCATCTCCTTTTTCACAACTTCTTGCATTGTGTCTTTCAACCTCCTTTGATGTTCCAAGGAGGGCTTTGCATCATCTTCTATAATAATCTTGTGCATACAGAATGCAGGGCTTATCCCCCGAATATCAGCTAAGGTCCATTTAATTGCCTTCTTCTACTTTTGATGCACCGCCAATGTGGTATCAACCTGCATGTTAGTAAGACAAGAGGAAAGAATTACTGGCAAAGTTGAACTAGGGCCTAAGAACTCATACCTGAGGTGTGGAGGCAACGACTTTAACTCTAACACCGAAGGTTCCTCGATTGAAGACTTTGTTGGAGGAGTCTTCCTATTTTTAAGATCCAAAGAGAGTTTCCTAGGCTCATAAGAATAAGAGCACATTCCATGTAAAGCATTCACACTCCACTCGGCCTTTATCATCATTGACATCAAGATTCAACAATACGGCCTCTAGAGGGTCCTCCACATTGATCATTGCACTGGTATCATCAACTATTACTATTGTGACAAGGTCCACAAAAGAGCACACCTCAGAACTGTTGTGCTGCTTCATTGACTTGCACACATGAAAGACCACTTTCTCATCACCCACTCGGAAGGTGAGTTCCCCTGCTTCCACATAAACTAAGGCCTTCCATGTAGCAAGGAAAGGTCTTCCCAATATGATTGGAACCTCATAATCTACCTCACAATCCAAGATCACAAAATCAGCTGGCAAAATATATTTGTCCACCCAGACAAGAACATCATCAATAATACCCAATGGTTTCTTCATAGTTCTATCCGCCATTTGCAATTTCATGGAAGTCGGCTTCGGTTTCCCAATTCCCAAAGTCTTGAAAACTGAGTAGGGCATCAAGTTGATACTTTCCCCCAAATCACATAGAGCTCTAGCAAAGTCCGCACTCCCAATGGTGCAAGGAATGGTGAAAGCACCAGGATATTCTAGCTTCGGGGCCATTGAGTGCACTATTGCACTAACTTGGTGGGTCGTCTTGATAGTTTCGCAATCCATGGATCTTTTCTTTGGCACCGAGTCCTTTATAAATTTAGCATAGCCTGGCATTTGTTCTAGAGCCTCCACCAAAGGCATATTAATGGATAAGCTCTTTATCAAGTTAATAAAAATTTTAAACTGATTCTCATTTTCTACTTCACGAGCCTTTGAGGATAAGGTGGAGGTGGCCTAGGCAAAGGAGCCTTGGCTTTAGGCACAACTATTTTCAGCTGTATATTACGGGTTCACGTCATTCTGAGTCTCCACCTCGGCATCTTTAATATCAATCCCCACTTCCTCATTCAAGTTCTCATCAATCACATTTTCAACCACCTAAGGAATCTCATCTTCTTGCAACTCAACTTCATCAATCAATTGGAGGAATTCACATCACTGCCTCATCCAGTTCTTGTAGTTACCGCCATAACATGATTGTTCCCACCCTTCGGGTTTACTACCGTATCACTTGGTAGAGCCCCCTTAGAGCGAGTGTTCAATGAATGTGAGATTTGGCCTAATTGAACCTCCAAGTTTCTGATTGAAGTAGTAGGAAGCCAACAGAGCATCAGAGTCAGCATTCTTTTTCATCATCTATTCAAACATCATTCAATTCTTCCCATTTTATTATTGGAAGAACTACGACCTTGGGATAGAAATGGGGTGGATTGTTCAGTTGTTGATACATTGGGAGCCTTTGAAAGCCTTGCCCCCGGTTTCCTTGATTGCCATTGTTCCAACCTCCCTGATTGTTGTTACCACCCCAGTTTTTGTTGTTGCCATTCCAATTACCCTGAATATTTTGATTATTGTTTTGATTGCTCCAATTGGAATTTTGGTTGTTGTTTCCCCAATTACTATTCCTTTGTTGTTGTTGATTGCCCCAATTGCCTTGGGTTCTCCAGTGTTGTTGGTTAGAAGAATTTTCCCTTTGGTTCTGATAATTTTTCACATATTGCACTTCTTCATTCTGCTCATCATAACTATCATCTTGGAATCCACCACAATCATTATAAAATTGATCTGAACTCTCTTGGTTCTTTTGACATTTTTGTCTTCTTTTATTCACCAGCATGTTGGCACCCTCCATGGCATTTACTTGGCGTGGATTTTGAACCAGCTGCAACTGTGCCTTTGCTAGCTGGTTCATTTGTTGTTGTCAGCTCTGCTATAGCCTGCCCATGATCATATAACTCTTTGTTCAAGTGAGTGACAATGGGGTCACCCTGTGGCACATTGGCTCGACTTTGCCAAGCGGAGGACGTGTCATCCATCTCGTCAAGAATGTCACAAGCCTCATCATAAGATAACTTCATGAAATTACCCCCAACAAGTTGGTTCACTATGTATTGATTTGTTGTGTTGATGCCCTAGTAGAAAGTCTGTTGTATCATTCCCTAAGTCATATCATTGTTGGGGCATTCTTTTACCATGGTTCTATATCTCTTCCAAATCTCATGTAGTGGTTCAGTGGGCTCCTGCTAGAAAGTTAAGATCTCATCCCTCAATGCTTCCATGTGCTCCGTTGAGAAAAACTTTGTAATGAACTTATCCGCCAACTCATCCCAAGTGGTGATGGAATGGTTGGGAAGTCGCTCAAGCCAATCCAATGCCTTTCCACTAAGTAGGGAATAGTCTCAACCGAAGTGCATCCTCTGACATATTAGTTTGCTTGCTCCCCCAACAGGTATTAACGAAACCCTTGAGATGTTTGTAAGCATTCTGAGTGGGAGCACCCATGAAATACCCTTATTGATCCAATAATGTCAGCGTCATATTAGTAATTTGAAAATTACTCGCCCGGATCCTGGGTGGGACAATTGCACTAGCATAGACTTGGTTGGGAAGCACTTGAGGAGCCACTCTTGGAGGTGGCGGGGGAGGGTCTGGAATATTATCATTGGCATTGGCCTGGCGGCCTCTCTGTTGTCTTTGAGGTACAAGAGGCACCTCATCATCTCTGATATCATCTACCTCATCCCTCGCAATCACATTTCCAAGAGGGTCATTGTTTTTTGCTGCCATTTTGTACCTGAAGTTGTGACACACACAAACTAGTAACGCAGAAGGAAAGAAGAACAATACACAAAACTATTTAGATAGATAGCAAAAAATCGTTAGCTCCTCGATAACGGCGCAAAAAATGATTGTTTCCAACAATGCACTACTACAAAGTAGCGAGCATGATCAAAGTAGCTTTTACCCGAGAAGGTCGGGATCGATTTTAACAGGGAGCTAGAAATTGGAATCGAGTTTCTATCTAAATTAGAGATGCATAATTTCTCTTAATTGCACTTCCAGTCATAGTTGGTCTTTTGATTACTTCTAATATTATACTATTAAGATGCTAAATTAAACTAAGGGTAAGCTAAGAGTGACATACTTGAATGTTGTCTAAATAGTTAACAAGGCACTAGGGAAGTGACTTTTTCCTAGGTAGATACTTGACGGGTTCTCGAGTCTAAGGTGTCACGCCCCAAAATCCGAGGAGCGCGACCGGCGCTCAACTGAGTAAACCCGACTGAGCAAGCCTATTAGATTTCATTCTATCCAAACTATTTTATGAATAAAGAGGAGATAGACTCCATTACTCATACTTAGTAAGAATTTCATTACCAACTTCCACCTTGTTTCCATTAGCATCTTAAAACATTATTATCAAAATATTGCAAGTTTATAATTATTTACCAAATGTCAATATTTCAACTTTAATTCCCAATACCAAACACCACCCACAACCTGTCTACGGAGCCTCTACATAAAACTGAAGGATAATATGGAAGTGTCGGCAACAAGGCTCCGGCTATACCTCTAAATACAAAGTACATGATAACAATCATATAGGACCCCGAAATGAAGTGGGGCTCACCAAATCAGCTGAAAGGAAGATGTGTCACTGGCTGCGACCAACACTGCCTTCTATAGAACCACCTACAATCATAACACGAAGGTAGCGCCCCTAGCAAAAGGGACGTTAGTGCCATTGAATAGCACTAGTATGTATAACTAAACACCATCTATTTAGAAAGAACTTTCATATAACAATAAGGAAATCACAAGTGAAACTCAAACAGTTTAAATGATCGCAACATTATCAAATAAAAGGGATCACATAGCTTTCACATAATTTTCATACCTTTAGGTTGTGTTTCATAGCCCGTCCATGGGGTTCACATATCATGTTATACACCTATGCGTTTCATAGCCCGTCCATAGGGTTCACATACCATATTATATTATACACCTATGTGTTTTACAGCTCGTCCATAGGTCCCACATATTATATTATACACCTATGCGTTTCATAGCCCGTCCATAGGTCCCACATATTATATTATACACCTATGCGTTTCATAGCCCGTCCATAGGTCCCACATATTATATTATACACCTATGCGTTACATAGCCCGTCCATAGGTCCCACATATTATATTATACACCTATGCGTTTCATAGCCCGACCATAGGTTCCACATTTTATATTATACCCATATGCATTTCATAGCCCGTCCATAGGGTTCACATATCATATTATACACCTATGCGTTTCATAGCCCGTCCATAGGTTCCACATTTTATATTATACCCCTATGTGTTTCATAGCCCGTCCATAGGGTCCACATTTTATATTATACCCCTATGTGTTTCATAGCCCGTCCATAGGGTTCACACATAATATTATACACCTATGCGTTTCATAGCTCGTCCATAGGGTTCACACATCATATTATACCCCTATGCGTTTCATAGCCCGTCCATAGGTTCCGCATATCAATTAATCGGCACATGGGGCCACACTCATTACAGCATACTTGATACTAGGTCATATTTCATAACTCAATCTCTTATTTCCCACATTTCACATCATTTCCACATATTTCATATCAATATCAATTTCAACAACAAGCCATTCAATTCAAGATGTCAAGTACACATGAGAGGAACCATGAATCCTCGGCATATACAATATCTCAGAGATCATGCACCTCAAGTTTATTGGCAATGGAACTTTAAATACCAGGGGCTCTTCCAAATCAATAGAGGGGATACACCAACCCGTAATAACAACACACATCAAAGGCATAGGCAAATAATTACAACAATTATTCTTGAATCCTTCCTTTTCAATCATGACATTATACAATTATAATTCAAGTTCTCGACTTGTTGGCCACACTCTATTTCCCAAATTCATTTGATTACTTCAAACATCTCTACACATAAAGGATTTCACATAGTTTGGCATAAGATATGCAACTCAATCTCAATTTAAGGTCTTAGCATTTCAATACATGATTCACATTCCTTGCACCCTTTTTAAGCTATCAACAATAGCACTTTGATCATATTGGAATGCATCTTTTACAATTATAGGGTCACAACACCAATTCATGTAAAGTATCAATCACAACAAGAATCCAAAGTTCAATCTTACCACATTTACACATCCACTTTCTTCACTTCCAAACATCTTTGTACATTACCAACAACTAGACACAATCAATCAAATACTTTTGGTACACATAAGAACAATTTGGAGGACCAACCATAACGAGTTTTCTCACACAATTTGGCATAAAAATCTCAATTTAAACTTGACTTGAAGTCTAGGTATTTTAGCACATAGTTCCCATTATTCACATATCTTCATTTACCAATAATAACATATTAAACACATTGAGATACATCCTTCACATATATTCTTGCAACACCCAAATTCTTTGAAATAATGAATACTACATAAATCAAATTCCAGACTTACAACATACACAGGGACACCATGGGAGCTCAATTTCTAAGAAGAGGGAGTTTTATCCATACATACCTCAAAGAGCTTTTCCTTAAGTTAGTACAACGTTTCGAAAATTCTAGCAATGCCCATCTACTTCAAGACATGACAAAATTGAACACAAATTAGGAAGATATTCATAATTCTAGCTTATTTGAGCATTTTATCAAACACTAGTTGAGCATCTTGATTTCAAATCTCTTTTACAAGATTTTCTTCATTTCCCAACCCAATCTTTACTTATTTATGTTGAATAATCTTCCCATAAACCTAAGTTGTACAAGCATGTATACAAAATACTAATACACCCAAGAATCATACCTCAATAACCCATCTCACAATCTCTACAATACCAACACAACCTAGGTTAGGCACCCATGGCTTTCAATCATTTCCCCCTTGATTTCAAATATGTATATAATACATGAATAATCACAATAGAGTAGTTAGAGATGGTAGATATACCTCTTGTAGTAAGAATCTTGAGAATCCAATTTGTAGTGTTCTTGAATCAATTTAGGGATTTGAATGAAATCTAAGGATTTTCAAGATTAATCCTTGTTAATATAAGTGTTTAGGAGTAGTAATCAACTCAAAATACTCCAAAAACCTTACCTTGGATCATAGGAATGAAGTTTGGGACGAAATCCCCTTGAGAGAGCAAGTCTTAACCCCAAAAATGACTTGGGAATTCTCTAGACCGGTCTTGGGGTATTAAAACCTTCCAGGCACGCAAACTCTCGCATAGTTCGCGCGTTGTTCGCACGTCGGGGGCAGAATACTCAGCAAAAACGCGCGAACTCACAATGTTCGCGCAAGTGACACCTGACCAGTAAAATGGTCATAACTTTCTGTATACACCTCCAAATGATGAACGGTTTATTGCGTTGGAAACTAGACTCAAAGGGATTTAATGTGATAGGTTGTTACTCACACAACTACTTATATAACTGGAGATATGATCGTTCAAAGCAAGGTCTTGTGCGCACTCATTTACAGATTTCGTCTAATATGCAATTTTCCAACTTGGCTTAGACTTAGGCCTCTCCTTAGACCCAAAATCACTTATAATAAGACTTATACACTTATTACCATATCTAGTTGATATCCATAATATCATAAATCCTTATTTGCAAACGAAATAAAATAATTTAGCTTACCTTGGCACGATGAAATCTTAAATTACTCGAAAAAAATTTCAAAGGCCTTACATTCTCCCTCCCCCCCAGGATCATTCGTCCTCGAATGAGGATTGACGTCCGTTCACTAGCCATACTTATGTAACTTCGACTTTTTCACATCATGAAATATATCAATAGCCACGAATTTGGCTAACTCCATAAATTTCCGAAAATTTCGCCAGAGTTTCCTTTGTAATTAGGCATATCCACCTGTCAGAGAACCACCAAAATCATCCTAAAAACACATCCACAATTCGACAAAGTACAATAATGTATATATCAATAATAAAAACCTCAACATTACAAGTACCACATTATCACAATGGTACCTGGACACGGACTGCACCCTTTTAATTCACAACACCTATAAGGTACCTTTCAAATCAAAACCAATTGTTAAGCGATCAAGAGAAAATATTTTCTTTCCACGACACCTTCGGCCTTCAATGTGGTCTTATCGACTTACAAGCTTTGCCAAAACATATTTATGGAACAATCCTAACCTCCAAGCTCATATAAAAAGAATGACGGCTAGATATCTCGCATAAGCTAGCTATCTATTAACTTCACCTTCAATAATTTTCACTGTACAATTTACATTCCACCGGTTATTGCAATTCATGGTAACAACAACAACCCACAATTCTATCACATGGCATCACACCATCAAGAATGTCATTCAATAGTAACCAAACAGTCATGTGTTCATAATAGTCCCTACCGATCATTAATGTAATCACAAAGGTGTTCATCAACAAGAATATAATTTCATTTCAATAAACCATCCATATGAAGTCAAGCAACGATAATTCTTTCTAGTAGTGCATCATATAGGATATTTTCATGATCATATAGTTTAATCAAATCAACTCACACCACTCTTTTACCACTACCTTCTTAGACATAGGCATATAAAAACACAAATTCATGAGGAACAACTATGGGGAAACATCATACTCCTATTGAGTGACAAAGTGCATAGACTATTACCCATATCTCTTTCCTTCAGCTGTCTGGATGCGTAGGCAATTACCCTACCATATTACATCAATACCGTGTCAAGCCTAATACGCGACGTACCACTATACTCGGTATAAAAACATCCTTCCTAAGCACTTAATTCGCGTTGTAAGCATGTGTAAACACCTCAAACCCTACTCAATATTCCCATCTCACCTGATCATTTCTGTATGAGTTAAACTTACCGAGTTTGGGGGTCAAAACATGTATGAAAGTATCACCCATGGTCAGTCTCCCATGGCACAAAATTAAATGGTCATACCTATTCACACCCATCATAGAACAAAAGGGGTTAAGGGACTTACTTGTTGTTCCTTGGTTGTTGGGGCAGTGTCTTAGCTGATGTCCCTTAACTTCGCACCCGAAATACTCATCAGTGCCCTTACGACACACCCCTATATGATGCCTCCTACACTTAGGGCAACGGGGGCGTTGCTGCCTCTGATGGCTCCCACTTGACTGGACCTGTTGGTTAGATTTCATGTTTCCTTGGTCTTGCACATTATGGCCCCACTGCTGCTGATCAGGCCCTGATGGTAGCGTCCTAGCTGAGGTCTGAAAAACTACCTGTGTGGGTCTAGATGACACTCTCATATGTGATTCTTTCCCACCATTACCCCTATTGTAAGAGCCATTAAAATTGCTTGCGGATCGGGCCTTTTTGTTGTTATCTTGCTCTATCTTTATTTTTAACTTTCGTTCTTCTGTAGATTGAGAGAACGCCACAATCTTCCCATAATTCATATCAGAATTCAAGGCGAATTCAAGGCAGCTGTAGCCGCCTTATTAATAACCAAAGCGCTAAGACCCTACACAAATCGGTGCACTCTAGCCTCTATAGTAGGAAGCATGTGAATAGCATACTTGGACAAGCGAGCAAACTCCATGTGGTACTCCCACACACTTCTGTTACCTTGCCTTAGATTTTCAAACTCTGCTGCCCGGGTTGCCCTTGTCTCAGCGGGCAGGAAATGGTCAATGAAAGCATCAGCAAACTCGCTCCACCTCGCCGGAGGGCACCCCTCCTCTCGGGAATGCTCCCACAACTCAAACAATGAATAGGCCACCCTTTCAGACGGTAGGCAGCCAACTCTACTCCCTCTGTCTCAGTCGCACGCATCCCCTAAGGGTCTTGTGTATCTCATCAATAAAGTCCTGAGGGTCTTCTTCTGGATTGGAACCTGTGAATACCGGAGGGTCTAACTGAAGGAATCTATTTACCCTGGAACTAGTAGAATCCCCTGGCTGGCTGGATGAACTAGGCACAACATTTGATCTCTGGGCCTGAGAGGCCACCAACTGAGTCAACATCTGAATCGCTCCCCTAAGATCCCCATCAGAAACACCAGAACCGGAAGTTGGGGCTGGAGGCGGGATAAGAGTATTAACAGGAGGCAGAGTAGTACCCTCCATAGGTGTAGGAACCGGGGTAGTCTGCTCTGGAATAGAAGGATCCGGCAGAGTAATAACAGGGTGACTACCCTCACCCGCAACATCAGGCAATGAATCATCAGCCACTCCTGGGGTGGCATTGGCTTCTTGGCCAATTATCGCTTTCTTCTTAGGTGCCATTTACTGAAAGATAGAACAGTGCACTGATTAGGAAGGAAACAGTTTCACCGCTCGATCCAGAATATCAAAGAAGGGTGTTATTCCTAAATGCCCAAGTAGCCTCCAACTTATAGATGTGGTCGACAACACACCGATAATAAGGACTCTACTAGACACGGCTCCGAGACATCCTATGACACTTTAAAACCTTAGGCTCTGATACCGATTTTGTCACGTCCCAAAATCCGAGGAGCACGACCGGCGCTCAACCGAGTAAACCCGACTGAGCAAGCCTATTAGATTTCATTATACCCAAACTATTTCATGAATAAAGAGGAGATGGACTCTATTACTCATACTTAGTAAGAATTTCATTACCAACTTCCACCTTGTTTCCATTGGCAGCTTAAAATATAATTATCAAAATATTGCAAGTTTATAATTATTTACCAAACGTCAATATTTCAACTTTAATTCCCAATACCAAACACCACCCACAACCTGTCTACGGAGCCTCTACATAAAACTGAAGGATAATATGGAAGTGTCGGCAATAAGGCTCCGGCTATACCTCTAAATACAAAGTACATGATAACAATCATACATGACCCCGAAATGAAGTGGGGATCACCAAATCAGCTGAAAGGAAGATGCGTCACTGGCTGCGACCAACACTGCCTTCTATAGAACCACCTACAATCATAACACGAATGTAGCGCCCCTGGCAAAAGGGACGTTAGTGCCATTGAATAGCACTAGTATGTATAACTAAACACCGTCTATTTAGAAAGAACTTTCATACAACAATAAGGAAATCACAAGTGAAACTCTAACACTTTAAATGATCGCAACATTATCAAATAAAAGGGACCACATAGCTTTCACATAATTTTCATACCTTTCGGTTGTGTTTCATAGCCCGTCCATGGGATTCAAATATCATGTTATACACCTATGCGTTTCATAGCCCGTCCATAGGGTTCACACATCATATTATATTATAAACCTATGCGTTTCATAGCCCGTCCATAGGTCCCACATATTATATTATACACCTATGCGATTCATAGCCCGTCCATAGGCCACATATTATATTATACACCTATGTGTTTCATAACCCGTCCATAGGTCCCACATATTATATTATACACCTATGTGTTTCATAGCCCATCCATAGGTTCCACATATTATATTATACACCTATGCGTTTCATAGCCCGTCCATAGGTTCCACATTTTATATTATACCCCTATGCGTTTCATAGCCCGTCCATAGGGTTCACATATCATACTATACACATATGTGTTTCATAGCCCGTCTATAGGGTTCACATATCATATTATACCCCTATGCATTTCATAGCCCGTCCATAGGGTTCACATATCATATTATACACCTATGCATTTCATA
>MU687050.1:35608-46759 GCA_026770625.1 Nicotiana glauca
ACAATCTCTACAATACCAACACAACCTAGGTTATGCACCTATGGCTTTCAATCATTTCCCCATGAGTTCAAATATATATATCATACATGAATAATCACTATAGAGTAGTTAGAGATTGTAGATATACCTCTTGTAGTAAGAATCTTGAGAATCCAATTTGTAGTCTTCTTGAATCAATTTAGGGATTTGAATGAAATCTAAGGATTTTCAAGGTTAATCCTTGTTAATATAAGTGTTTAGGAGTAGTAATCAACTCAAAATACTCCAAAAACCTTACCTTGGATCATTGGAATGAAGTTTGGGACGAAATCCCCTTGAAAGAGCAAGTCTTAACCCCAAAAATAGCTTGGGAACTCTCTAGACTGGTCTTGGGGTATTAAAACCTTCCAGGCGTGCGAACTATCGCATAGTTCACGCGTTGTTCGTGCGTCGGGGGCAGAATACTCGGCAAAAATGTGCGAACTCACAAAGTTCGCGCAAGTGACACCGGACCAGTAATATGGTCATAACTTTCTGTATACACCTCCAAATAACGAACGATTTATTGCGTTGGAAACTAGAATCAAAGGGATTTAATCTGATAGGTTGTTACTCACATAACTCCTTATATAACTGGAGATATGATCGTTCAAAATGAGGTCTTGTGCGCACTCATTTACAGATTTCGTCTAATATGCAATTTTCCAACTTGGCTTAGACTTAGGCCTCTCCTTAGACCCCAAATTACTTATAATAAGACTTATACACTTATTACCATATATAATTGATATCCATAATATCATAAATCCTTATTTGCACATGAAATAAAATAATTTAGCTTACCTTAGCACGACGAAATCTTAAATTACTCGAAAAAAAATTTCGGGGCCTTACATAAGGCTAGGTTGTCATGTTGGGGATTACGATATAACCAATGCACGATACTTCTCACTCTATACCTATTGGTAGTTTGAGTGATTTTTCCCTAATTTGACAATTGGGTATGATAATGTGTGCAAGCAATTTAGGTTCAAGTCGGGTATTACTATCTCTAGGTTTAACCCTTTAATTGGGGCAATCAATCTCTTGAATATACCCCAATTCCTTGTAAGACTAATTTTCCTAGACTCAAGTTCTCTTTTTCAAGAAGAACCCAAGTCAAATAGGCACAAATTAGTATTTGCAACCACTAATTCAATATGAAAAACACAGATTAGTCCAAATATCAAACACCCATAGACATTCAAGCCTTAAAACTTAAGGCCCATCAAATACTCACACTAGGGTTGAGCCACAACCCCTAGCTAATGGGTATAGCTACTCATGATAGTAGAATAAAATTGATAAATATATGAAGAAATCCTATAATATTTAATTACAAGCTAATACTTGAAGATTCAATGATAAAAGTACTCTAAAATTACTCAAAATGGCTAAGAAACCCTACTCAGGAGCGCAACTCAACATTAAAATACAACTGATAACCTAAAAATGGAAAAAGAAACTATTTATACTAGGCCGAATTTTCTGGACAAAAATACCCCTGTGGGGATAGTGCGCTCCGCACAAAATTGAGTGCGGCCGCATTGAGGCTTCTTGGCTTAAAACTCTGCTCTCTGAACTTGGTCACCGTGGGCCGCACAAAATGACCCGCGACCGCGGTGGCTTCTATTGCGGTCCACACAAAAAGGACTGCGAATCGCATTGGCAATGATTCCCCAAATTGGCAACTCTCTGACCTCCGTTTTTGCGGACTGACGATATCGAGTGCGGCCACGGTGAGTCCATTGCAGTTCACATGAAAAGATTTGCGGTCGCAATGCTTGATTTCCTAAAATAGCCACCTCTCTGAACCTCCTCACTGCGGACCGTACCAAATGGAGTGTGGCCGCATTGGACCTGTTGCATTGTGCTTAGACTTGTTCTTGGTGCTTGTGCATGTTTCACTCTTTTTTGAGCTGGTTTTGATAAATTGTCACCTTGTTGACCAAACCCTGCAAACAAGTACAACATATAAGCCTTTGGGACTATTTTGTACACATTTATAATAAAAACTGAAGTAGGAAGGAGTATAAAATGCATCATAATCCCTAGTTATCAGTTGTTTAGTTGATTATTGTTGTTTGCTTTTCCGGTTGGCCCAATTCAAGGCCTTCAAAACTTTCTCAGGATCTGATAATTCTTCAAACACTTCACCAGTTCTCGATGAGTTTTTAGGCATGCACCTGTACAACCAAGTTAGCAAATGTTAAAATTTCAATGGATGGATTGAAAATGAAGAAAATTGACTACACTAAGAATTTTTGTATTTCTTTCAATTGTAATTGATAGCACCGTTAACTCCTCGAAAATGGTGCCAAAATTTGATCACGCCCAACTATTCCTTATAAAAAGGACAAAGCGGTCGCTACAAATATATTTCGGTTAACAAGTATGGAGTCGAATCCCATAGGAAATTAAACTATCAATTATAGCTATTGGACTCACAGCAATTCACGTGCCAATCTTCAAAGATATTTGATTAACAATTTGGGTGTTTATTGACTAACTATTATGTAATAAAATGCAGTAAATTAAGACTAGATATAGATTGATTGTAAGCAGGAATGAGAATGGTCTAAGGTTATGATTTCCCCTCTAGTCGGAATCATCTTCGCTATTTTTTTTTATAAATTTGCCTAAGTCTTCTCTATCAATCATGAGCACTCTGATTGTCATAACTCTCTCCTGAGTTATTACAACAATATACTAGATATATTCTCGTGAATTACGCTAGCTAGCCTTAGTTACAGCTAACTCAGATCGCACCCAAGGTTTCGTTATTCCTAATCCCACCTTTAAACCATTCGTATTGATCCCTCATATACGTTAGGAGTGGTGTTATTTAACAACTATCTAAACATACACTCTCTTCCGAGTAATGCATACTAAATAGGCACAGCCGATTGAGGGCCCTTACTTCAATAGCAATCACAATATAGTTGAACAAATAGAGAATTAATAAGTCAAGTCTATATTAACATATCAGAAATTCATCCTCCAAGAGGTTCCATCAAAACCCTATATTAGTTATTTAGCTACTCATGCTCATAGTAACAACTCCAAAAATAATTTTCATAATCAAATTACAAATTAAAGATGAATGAATGTAGAATTCGATGATAATCTCCTTCCGAAATAGTATCCCTAGGTCTCTGGTGTGTCAAAAGTCCTCCAAATAGCATTTTTACATGTATTTATACCAAGTAGGGTCAGGCCCAGACGAAACACCCTTTCCTGCGCGAATTAGGACTTAGCTCTGCGAATTTTGTACAGACGTGCACAGTACGGCACGGTAGTGGGAAACTTCAGAGACTTGGTTTCTGACGCCTGATGTGAATTTACACTATTGCGGTGCAGTAGTGCAAATTTCTCATAGTGAAATTTTTCTCTTCTTTTGACATCCAGACTTGGTACACGACCTTCGAACACGATCTCGGCTTAATTCATTGGGCTTTTACTCATACTTTAAAGCTCCAAATTAACTTTTGAACTCGGGATCACTTCCTGCAAGGCATAAAACACGTACTAAGTGTAATTCACTATCATTTGAGCTTAATCAGACGTAGAAATGCAGTAATTAAAATGTAATACTACGTCTAAAACATGAGTTTCTAGCCTCACATTATCAACACTGATGAAATTGTTTGCTATTATCATGAGTGGCTAAATATCCATTGTTTTGGGGTTGTGATTTAGCCATAAATATTGTTGTTTAACGTTGGCATAATTATAATTCACTACTATATGGTTGTTTCTTTAATTTTGTGATTAATTGCTTAATTGTCTGGCAATCAGTTAGATTTTATTTACCATCTATGCTATGATTGGGAAAGCCGTGTTTAGATTAGAAAAGAATTGAAGAGAGCACAATCTTAATTCTTAGGGGGGCGGATTTGTGGTTAGCATAGGAATATACCTAGTCACCGTGCTTAATTAAACATCATAATCTTAATGCATTCTTAATAGATTGATTTCATAGGAATATAGGTGTTGATTTATTTTGAATAGGCGAGTAGTACTTTGGGAGAAGTCTATGAGAGCAATTATCGATTAATTAGCAACCATGAGAGAATTGCATGAAATGGAGAGTTAACTAGAACACAATAGGATTAGTGAATCAATCACAACCCTGGAATATTTGTCTCTATTGAATGCATAACTACTTGATAATTTAGTTTTAAAGTAGAATTATAGTTTAGTATAATCACATTCTTGAACTTGATTTTGACTTGACTGAATAACAATCTTGATGATTTTAGTGAGTAGTTAATACAAGTATAATATATGGGTTCGACACTGTCACGACCCAATTCCATAACAGGTCATGATGGCGCCCAACGTTGTTGCCAGGCAAGCCAACGCAGAACATTTCTAACTTCTTATGTTAATTTTATCAGAATTTAAGGGAAATAAATACTCCCATTTGGATTCAAAACCAAGAGTGATAGATAATGTAAGTAACATAATTATACAACCCAAAACGTAAGTCTACCAATGTGTGTGTGCCAAGACCTGGTATCACAAGTATGGGCATCTAATAGAATATAGAAAAGAATATCTCTATCCTACTGTTTGAGATAAAAAAAGACAGCAAAAGTAAAGGAAGACTCCATCCGGCTACTGAGTGGCATAGGAAGGAAGCAGCTCACCGTGGAAGTCTCTGCCACAAGCTTAAGGGCGCGCACCGGACTGGTAACCATATGTATCTGCCTCAGATCCTGTACAATTAAGTACAAAAGTGTAGTATGAGTACATAAACAATATGTACCCCAGTAAGTATCCTGTCTAATCTCGAAGAAGTAGAGACGAGAGGTCGACTCGATACTTATTAGGGTCAATTAATATGAAAAGAGTTCATAATAAGCATGGATTTCGCAAGCTATTAACATTTAATAATCATGGAGTAACAGTTCTTTCCCAAGTACTAACATGGATGCTAGCCCATAGTCTAAGCAGATATGTAACGCGGCCCTTGAAGGACTTCTAAGCAAAATATGCTCAAATAATCACCGTGGGACGTACGGCCCGATCCAACATAAAATAAATTGTGCAATGCCGAGGGTCGAACGACTTGAACCATAGATGCATCTATTACCCCGCTCGCGAATCACCCGTGCGACGCAGTCAAACAGAAATAAGCTCATTGACAAGCAACAACAACAATCAATATATATATGAGGAGTAGCCATACACAGGAATGCCAATTATTCTCTTTTAAAGGACCAAACAGGATAAGGGTCATTCTCTAGTCTCATTCTTCTTAATCAAAATAGTTCATACGAATCCAAGTTAATCAAACTATACTAGAATATCACGTAAAGCATGCTTATGGGTCCTAAACTACCCCGACTAAGCATAATAGTTGCTACGCACGGACTCTTGTCACCTAGTACGTACGTAGCCCCCGAATATAATGACAAATAATTCAATTATTATGCCTATGGGGACAATTCCCTCTTACAAGATTAGAAAGGAGACTCACATCGCTCCAAAGAGCACTTCCAATATCAAGAACAAGCCCAAGCCCTCAATTCGGAGCCGAACGATCACAAACTAGTTAAATGAAGTAAGAACTAGTCAATATAGGCTTACAAGATCGAATCCTAACTATTTAAGCAATTTTCCAACCCTTTTCACACGTTTCCTAAATTTCGACACCGGGCCCACTTGCCCGGATTCCGAGATTTTTCGAAGAAAGTTGTTCTCTACAACCCAAGGATCAATAATATATGATTTCTAGTTCATTTCATAACAAATTTCGTGGTCAAATCTTACTTTTATTAAAATCCTAGGTCTAGCTCTAACCCTTTTGATTTCACCAAATTTTTAGTGTTTAATCTACCTAATATACATGCATCTAAACTAATAATGAGTGGAAATAACTTACTTTGCAATGCTAAGTGGAAACCTTCTCTCAAGGGCCCCCAAATCGCCTAAAGGTTGAGTGTAAAATGATAAAAATGGTCTTTGAGCTCGAATTAAATGAAACTCACTGCCCAGCGACTTCCGCTTCTGCGATTATGGGACCGCATCTACGGTCCCGCATCTGCGGAACTGGGCATAAGGGGATGGACCGCTTCTGCGGTCTGAGGCCTGCATCTGCGGCTGGGAAGCCGCTTCTGCGGTTCTGGCCTGGATTGCCCTTGGCTGCTTCTGCGGAGTCATGACCGCGCCTGCGGTCCCGCATCTGCGGCCTTAGGACCGCAGATGCGGTTATGACAGAAACAGCAAACTTAGCCCTTTCTCCAAATTTCTACTTCACTCGGGCCTCGTCCGCTTGACGCTTGGGGCCTCCGGGCCCCACCCTAACATACCGACAAGCCCAAAATCACGAGGCGGACCTACTCGAACCCTCTGAACACTCAAAACAACGCTAAATCGAGGAATCACCCCCCTAAAGCCAAATGAATCAAACTAATGAACTTCAAGTTCTTAATTCTCCTCTAACGGGTCAAAACGCCCTTAAACTACTCGGATTGACACCAAATTTTACGGGCAAATCTTAAACGATATTTCGGACCTGTACCGAGCTCCGGAACCAAGATACGAGCCCGATACCAAGGAAACCAATGATTTCTAAGTTTCTTTAAATTCTTTAAAACTTCAATTTAACAATTTCTAATAAAAATTCATTACTCGGGCTAGGGACCTCGGAATTCGATTCCGGACATATGCTCAGGTCCCATATTTTCCCACGGACCCTCCGGGACCGTCAAATTATGAATCTGGATCCGTTTTCCTAAAAAGTTGACCGAAGCCAAACTTGGTCTTTTAAGAGAATCCTAAAGAAACAATTGGACATATTTCACTCAAAATTCTTCTAACTCCCGAACCAACCGTTCCCGCAAGTTGTAAATTAGCTAAAGCAAGTAAGAAAAGTTTTAGTTAAGGGAACGAGATTCTAAAAGGTAAAACGACCAGTCGGATCGTTACAGACACTTGACTTATCCTTTTATTTCATAAATGCTGGAATCTTTACTTATTTAACACTAAATATCTGGTCTTCACGCTGCTAAAGTTCTCCTTATTTGTTCAAGTTTGAAACTGTACATCTATCTTTGCACACAAGCAAATTATGTTAATTTTATTAGCAAAATTGTTTGAAATAGAATAATGTTCATAGTCTATCTTACAACACTAGGGTGACAAAAAAAAGTAAAAAAATCATCACGAAATATTTTTGGATCGTCCCTTTAAAATTTTAATCATTCATTAAATTTTGTTTCATTGTGGACACGCCAAGGCGAAGAATAACACTAAAAGGAAGAGTCAACCCAAAAAATATTTTTTGAAAAATATTTATGAATTTTTATTTGTTTGGTTGACTTAAATATTTTGGAAAATATTTTTCTCATGAACTCATTTTTCTCCAATTGGAGGAAAATATTTTCCCTAACAAGAAAAGGGACAATATTTTTCAAAACTCTTTTCCAACCTTCTCCCATTCCCCATCCCTACCAATCCTCACCAACCCAACCCCACCCCCACTCCATACACCCACCCCACCCTCACTCCCACCCTGAATAAAAATATTGTTAATAGTACTTTCTTTTCATGTTATAGATAGAGTATTTATTTTCATTTCAACAAATGTGTTTTTTTTTTACGATATAAAAAAGTTTTTTTTTTAATTTTAACAAAAAATGTACTTTCTTCATGATGTAAAAAAATATTTTCTTTCGTCTAACAAAATGATGCAGTAAAAAGTATTTTCTTTCATTTCAACAAAATGGTGTACTGAAAAGTATTTTCTTTTATTTCAACAAAAAAATATTTTCTTTTTATGATGTAGAAAAAGAATTTTCTTTCATTTCATCAAAAAGTGTATTTTTTTTATGATGTAAAAAAAGTATTTTCTTTCGTTTCAATAAAATATGTACTTTATTTTCATATTGTAGAAATAGTACATTCTTTTTCAGCCAAAAAAAGAATATTTTTAGTTATATAGCACAAATTTCAATGTTGTTTCTTTGGGTTTGTGTGAACTTTTAGAAGAATAAATTCGTGAATAAAATAGAGTCATGAAAATATGGGATATTTGGAAAAATCAAACAAAAAAAAAGGAAATTATTTTTCTTCGTGTCGAACACACCCTAAAAGGAAAAAAAAAAGAAGGAAAACGTGAATTTTTTTGAAGTTTCATTTTTCTTGTCCAAAGACGGTGTGGGATCATGTGATGACACAAATGCTTCACATATTGTCAGCGAAATTAAAAAGGGAAATTTTCATAAAGCACTATTTTTTAGTTGTAATTAGTCATCTATAGATATTATTTGCTATATTACAGATTATAGATATATTTTATATGGTTATAAGATGTATTTGATGTATTTAAGTTATTGTATTCATGAATACAGTAGCAAAAATAGACGTGAATCAGGGAAGTCCAGCTAATCAGTTGTTGTATTCGAGTATATTCGACTGTATTTATGGAGTAAAACATGGGATTACAGCTGGACAGATTATTGTATTCGACTGTATTCACGACGTGAAATAGGGAATTGCACTATTTTTAAAAGGGAAAGTGAATGAATTAATATAATAGACTCCTAATATAATTCAACAAACTCAATTATAACACACAAATTTTGTATTTTCAGTTATAAAAAAGATTCTCAACCGAAAAATACCCCAAAAACATAGCAATCTTCAGAGAAATTATATAATACATCTGAATACATAAATTACATTAATTAAAAAAAACTTGTGAATACGTTCATGATATATAGCGAGACAGTGAATACAATGAAATACATAGAATACAACGGGATACATTGAAATACACTGAGAAAAAAAGACAGTGAATACAATAAAATACATGGAATACAATGAGATACATCCACTTCCAACCAAGAGGTTGTGAGTTCGAGTCTCCCCAAGAGCAATGTGGAAAGTTCTTGGAGGGAAGGATGTCGGGGGTCTATTTGGAAACAGCATCTCTACCTCAGGGTAGGGGTAAGGTCTGCGTACATACTACCCTCCCAAGACCCCACTAAGTGGGATTATACTGGGTTGTTGTTGTTGTTGTCTCAGATTCATGGATAACTGGGATTTTTTCATTCCTATATACTATTGGAAACTTTATTACCCTAAATGTTCATGTTTAGTAAATTATCCTACTTACACAGGTTTTGTTTGCAAAATATATACATTCCACCTTAAAAGGCTCTCAATCCATTATTACTGCCTTCAATTAAGTGATTTAGTTACAACAATTTCCTTTTTTTTCTCTTCTCTCCCCTCTTCTTTCCATATTCTATCTTTCTCTTTCATTTTCTCGAATTCCTACAATACAACGCTCCAGACCATGCTCTTCTTTTTATAGGAAATTGATGAATATGAAATAAATTCTTACAACCCTCAAGATTACTGGACGACGAATTAGTTTTGCACTTCAATCTTATCCTCCAATGTCAAAAGATCTGCTAGGATATCATTAAAAGTAGAATTTTTAACTATTTTATAGATGTGATAGTTGTATATACATTATTCATGATATCTAGAAACTAAAGTTATTTTACTCATTTCTGACCATGGTTTTTTTCAATTTCTACTCAGGTGGCATTCTTTTTTCTAATTACAGACACTAGTATAATTAAGTTTGGTTAAAGTAGTTAAATGCAGGCAAAAAGAAATACAAATGCAACGACATATCTTTTGTATCTAATTTATACATAGTAAAAATAAATTTCATACAACTAATTATATATTATACAATTTATCTGCAACTTATCTATAATTTCTACACATTATTTCTACCCAGGTACATACAACTACAATAACATACAGCTTAAATACAAATTTTATACAATATGTCGTTTGTATATTTTGTATCTGATTTATACATAGTAAAAATAAATTTCATACAACTAATTATATATTATACAACTTATCTATAATTTTCGTACATTATTTATACTCAGTTATATACAACTATAATATAATACTGCTTACATATAATATTTATACAATGTTGTTCAAGTTTCATACAATAGTTAAATAAATAAAAGAAAAATAAAAAAATAACAGAATATAATTTTTCTACAATTTCTGCAATATAATGTATGTCATGTCTTCTTCCTCTTCTTCTTCTTATTCTTCGAGTTTCAAGCTGAAATTCAGCCAAAACCAAGTCTAATCTTCACCAAAACCCCTCAAAATTGATATATAAACTCCAAACTATATTCCCAATTATTTGCAACAACACCTAATCCAAACAAATAATGATTTTTGAAAATCCAAATTCGAATTAAAAGCTTCAAAGCTTTTTATGACTGTTAATGGTGGAATTGCAACTCCTTTTTCCTTTACTTTATATTATTAAAATTTGGGATTGAGAGATAGAGAAAAACGTAGAGAGAATTCTCAATTCTTTACAACAACATCCAATCCAAACAAACAATGTCTTTTGAAAACCCAAATTCGAATTCAAAGTTTCAAAACTTTTTAATGGTTGTCAATGTGAGCACGTGATTTTTGTCTCGCATGAATTATTCCTACAGAATTCCCAAAATTAGGATTTTTCTTTTAATTATTTGATTTTTTTAGGAATTATTGCAAAATTTTCGTGCTTGTTTGCATTTTTGTGTGCATGTTTAATTTATTTAATTCATAAAATTATAAAAATACATTATATTTGCATTTAGGATCTAATTTTATATTTTTAGGCTAATTAGTTAATTAATGTTATAAAAAATGAAAGAAAATAATAAAACTAATTTGAATTTTTGCATTTTTAATTTTAGCTTCGAATTTTGGTAGTTTTCTTTCAAATTTGGTACTTATTGTTTGTGTTAATTATTATCTAGAGTTAATTAGTCTAAAATTGATAGGATAATTTAATTAAGAATTAAATCAAGTTTTATTTTAATTTGTAAGTAACAAAAAAAATCTAAAAATATAATAAAAAGAGAGAAAGAAGAAGAGGAGAAAAAATCTTTTGGGCCAGCCCAATCCACAAATACCCGGTCAAAACCCCCAAAACTCGGCCCAAGATCCATCAAAACACCAGTCCAGCACCCCCCATAACCAAACGATCCTGTTTTGTATGTGTTCAATCCCAACCGTTGGATCATTGAAATCCAACGGTCCATAACTGGGGACTCAATATATATATATATATATATATAT
>MU687050.1:48335-79363 GCA_026770625.1 Nicotiana glauca
GGGGGGGGGAAGTTGCAAACGGCTGAGCTAAAAATACTTGAAAACTCTTGCATTTTGGGTAGAAATTAGTCTAATTCTGCAAGCTAGTCTTCCAATTTGAAACCTTCAAACAATTTCTAGCTTATTCTGGGATTAAAAGACGATTTAAGGGTTGTGAGATCACTGTTCCATTGCTGATTTTTGAGCTGATTTCTGTTGTTATTCCCTTTTGTTAGTTTATTATTGTTGTTGTTTCTTCCTGATCTCAAGCATGATTTTCTGGTTTTATTTTGCCATATTCAGATACATGTTCCTGAACCTTATTTAATGTGAGGCTCGAATTGAAGATTGAAATGGAAAAATAGAGTTTGAAGCAAGTCCTCAGTTTTGCTTATGAATTCAGTAGTATTTCCTCATTGTATGTTGTTTTAATAGCCTGATTCACTATATCTTCTAATTAATTTATGGTGTAGATAGTGGAGTTTGTATTCTTATGTTTAATTTTGGACTGTTGAGATAATGTAGTAGATGGTTTACCCAAATTACATGATTTGCTTTATTTTGCTGAAAGTCACTGTTTATCCTTGGTGTTGGTTTCATATGGAACTAGCAAAATGACAAGTGTAGTTGGCTATTTGAAGGGTATTGTGATGTGTTCTAATGTTGTTGTTATGTTTTTTCTGGGAAATAAGGTCTGATTTGTGATATATGATCATAGACCCATGTTAAGAGTAGTTTAATTTGCTTATTAGTCTTGTTCAAGATCTGTGCACAATCAGTTCAGTGTTTAATATCTTGTTGAAATGAAGGTTTAAACCTTTTAGTTTTGAAGTTTGGCTTGTTGTTGTGAAAGAGGAGCTCAGGATCATGTTATGAGATTTTTCATATCATTATGTTAACACTGTCCAAATCGAGTAATTTTAAAGGACAAATATGGCTAGGTGTAGTTGAATATATGCACTTGAAAATCAACTATTTGTTCAAGGCCATTTTTAATAGGATTTAGTGTGTGGTATAGGATAGAGATGTTTACTAGATTCTAAATAATTATGTATGAGTTCTGTCATGGGCTGCTTTCCACACACGCCACATGACCCCTTGGCCGCACCCCATGGAGGCCTAGCAAGCTCACAATGCCTAGCGCCATGGTGAGCCCCATGGTCTTGGCTACGCCAAGCGACAAGCGCGCATGTGCCTCTGTCGCCCCACTGATTCCTCTTGCCAACGCCCATCAGCTGGCCAATGATAACAGCGACGCGCGCACTGAAAATGCCACGCACGCAGTTCCGGATGCCTCGCCAGCGCCCAGCGGCAGGCCTATTCCAACAGCGCCTCGCGCTCAGACCCTGATGCCAAGCACCAGCGCCCAGCCTTTGGCGAACATAACAAGTGTCGCGCACGCCACCAGCACCGCGCGCGCAAACCCTGCCCCGCATGACCAAGTTGCTACCATCGGACTTGTTTGTACAATGTAATAAACCAAGTCCTTTTAATTGTATTGTTTTAGGCTAGTTTACATTATTTTCATTCAGTGTGCTTTTACATCTTTCTTAGGGCAAGTCATGTAACTTTGGTTTTTATTTTTTAAGTATTATTAGGGGGGACTAAGCAATCAAACATTTTCAGCAATCATTTCTCTGTACTGGTGTCTCTCCCCCTCGACACCGCATTTTATAATCATCATCATCATCATGAATAAAATCATCATCATCATTCAAAAGCCAATTCACTCTCAAGCTTCCGCAATTGCCATTGACATTGGTTTTCCCGCACGGCACTGATGCTTTAGTCTAGCGTTCGACGGGGACCTCATTGGCGGATGGCAATCGCACTGACATCGATTGCCTAGCCTTACGTTGCCCTTCCAAAGAACATCAGGAATGCGTTGCGTAACAGTTGGTATCAGAGCCTGGGCTCGACATCGGACGAGGGAACACATTTGCCATCATTACCATTTCTGACCATGGTGAATCATGGGGAGCGTCTGGACTCCCTAGAAGAGATGGTCGACCGACTACGACCCATCGGTGCCTGATCTAAACACCAGTCTAGTGCAAAGGTTGGACGACCTGGACTGTAGCATACGGCGGGCCAAAAATGACATTGCAAACTTCAGTCGTGACTCTGAGGACGACAAGCAAGCGGTAGCCATTGAAACTGCCAATATTCATGGCAAATTTGAGGACCTCCTACAGGAGCGTGCCGATAATTTGTGTCATCGGGAACAAGAGGCAGATAGACTAACTGCCATGCAGCAAACAATACACGACTTGACAGGCCAGCTCAATGTTGTCAATGCTGCCCTCCAAAGCCTCCTTCGAGGTGGCGACAACCACATCAGAGGTGCTGAAAACCCCAAAATCATTCCACACAACCTTAAGATACCGGAGCCAAAGCTATATGACAGATCCCGCGCTAAAGAAGTGGAAAACTTCATCTTCGACATCGAACAATACTTCGATGTCGTAGGCCATTTGGAGGAATCCAAAAAGGTAGCAACAACTGCCATGTATCTTCAGGGTGATGCCAAACTTTGGTGGTGGGTCAAATACGAAGCCATCAAGCCGGTGAAGCTACCCTCCAGACATAGGATGAATTGAAGGCAGCCATACGCCTACAGTTCTTCCCCGAAAACGTTGAATACAACGCAAGGAGAAAGCTACGGGAGCTCTGCCACACCAAATCAGTGAGGGAGTATGTGCGCGAATTCTCCGCACTCATGCTAAACATACGCGACATGGGGGACAAAGACAAACTCTTCGCATTCATTGAAGGTTTGAAACCTCATGCCCGTATGGAACTACAGAGGCAACGGGTAAACACCCTGCCCAAGGCCATTCAATATGCTGAATGCCTTGGCGATTATCATTTGGGAACTCAGGACGATAGGCCCCAGCCGCCTGTCCGAGAGGGATTCAGTGGGAACCATCCCAGACATGGTGGCCCAAGCAAAAGTGGGGGAGATCAGAGTGCATCCAAAACTAAGACTCCTCCCTCCAACAGAAACAACACTGCATCCGTCAACATCAATCAGGGGAGAAAGCCTCCCTCAGAATGCCGTCATTGCGGCAGGGCACATTGGAACAATGAATGCCCAACCACAAAGATCAATGCTCATCAAACTGCCGATGATGAGTCAGATGTCTCAGGCACATCAGAAGCAGACCAGGTAGGCACCTTCAATGCACTTGTTGGCTCTATCCCACATTCCTTAGCGGGGATCGGTGCATGTCCTCCTAAGAAAGTCTCAGCCCCAATCACAAATAAGGAAAAGAAAAGATGGACGAATGACCTCCTAAACAAGCGAGGGCCCTAATGTTCGTCGATCTGAAAGTGAATGGCCATCCCATTCACGCACTGATAGACACGGGTGCTACCCATAACTACTTGGACTCTACCCAGGTAGAGCGCCTTGGTCTAGTCATCAAGAAGAGTAAAGGCCACGTCAAGGCCATCAACTCGCCACCTCAGACATTGGGTGGAACAGCCACGAATGTCCCTGTGAAAATTGGCCCATACAAAGGAAGCATCGACCTGCGCATCACAACTATAGATGACTTCGACATGATAGTGGGTTTGGAGTTCATGAGGAAAACCAACACCATCCCGGTACCATATGCCAACATGCTCCTCATGATGGGAGAAAACGAGGCCAAGCCCTGAACCATACCATGATTTCCCATAAAGACAGTCGCTGGAAACATCTCGGCCCTGCAGTTGGAGAAGGTAGTCGACAGACATGAACCCCTGGTTCCGGCTACCCTTCCCAACAACAAACTATTATGTCCCCGGCCACAAAAGACGGGCGACACTCATCAGCGTGTGAAGACTTGTCAGCCATCCCACAAGGATAAGTCGGATCACTCATCACAGAAGGGACCCTTGCATCCATCACATGTCCCGCAGAGACCATGGGAAAGTGCTTCTCTCAGGTTCATCACAGGATTGCCCCAAGTCGGCAACCTTGCATCCATCATGGTTGTCATAGATCAATTCCCAAACTATGCAACCCTCATAGCAGCCCCGCAGAACATCTCAGCAGAAAATGCAGCCAGACTCTTCTTCTTGCACATCATCAAACATTGGGGCATGCCCAAATACATTGTTAGCGAGCGCGACTCACGCTTCACCGGCAACTTCTGGACCCATCTCTTCAGGAGCTTTGGGTCAACAGTGAATCACAACTCAACCATCCATCCATCATCGGATGGCTAAATAGACTGGTTCAATAACATGCTGGAGTAATATCTCTACAACTTTACAACCGGATCACAGAAACATTGGGTGAAGCTCTTGGATGCTGCTCAACTGTGTTTCAATTCTTAAAAGGGCCTTCATACAAACCAGACCCCTTTTGAACTTGTTACCGAACATCAATCCCTTCTCCCGCAAATAGGGAATGCATCCATCATGCTGAAATCGCCTCGAGCTGCTATCTTTTCGAGCAAATAGGAGCGCAACATGGAGATAGTGCGGAGCTATCTCGTCAGAGCCCAAGAGCGGGCCCAAGAGCGGGCAGAAAGGTTCACCGAACATAATCGTTGCTTTGCCTATCATTAAATAGGGGACAAAGTAATGTTATTCATCCCAAAGCGGTACTTGTTCGTAGAGAGGACCCATGAGCCTCCCCTGCAACAAAAATACATCGGGCCCCTGTCCATTCAAAAATGCATTGGGAAATCCTCATATCAGGTGAAAACCCCATCATGGTGGAAGATCCATCCCGTCTTCCATGCCAGCCGCATAACATCATTGCTTCGCTACCAAAGCAAGCTCAAAGAACAGATGGGCGCAGACCTCCCTGAACAGAGGGGCACAAACCTCACATCACAGAGGGGCGCAGACATCCCAGCCATGAATCATTATCATCATCATCCTGATAAGGCTCCGAGGATGGTGCCACTCAGGTGGGGGAGAATGTCATGGGCTACTTTCCACACACGCCACATGACCTCTTGACCGCACCCTATAGTGGCCTAGCAAGCCTCACAATGCCTAGCGCCATTGTCGGCCCCGTGGTCTTGGCTGCGCCAATCGACAAGCACGCATGTGCCTCTGTCTCCCCACTGATGCCTCTTACCAACGCCCATCAGTTGGCCAATGATAACAGCGTCGCGCGCACTGAAAATTCCGTGCGTGCAGATCCTGATTCCTCGCCGGCACCTAGTGGCAGGCCCATTGCAACAACTCCTCATGCCCAAACCCTAATGCCAAGCACCAGCGCCCAGCCTCAGGCGAACATAACAAGTGTCGTGCGCGCCACCAGCATCGCGCGCGCAGACCCTGCCCCGCAAGACCAAGTTGATGCCATCGGACTCGTTTGTACATTGTAATAAACAAAGTACTTTTCATTTTATTGTTTTAGGCTAGTTTACATCATTTTCATTCAGTGTGCTTTTACAGCTTTCTTAGGGCAAGTCATGTAACTTTAGTTTTTATTTTTTAAGTATTATTAGGGGAGACTAAGCAATCAAACATTTTCAGCAATCATTTCTCTGTACTGGTGTCTCTCCCCCTCGACACCGCATTTTGTAATCATCATCATCATCATCAATAAAATCATCATCATCATTCAAAACCCAATTCACTCTTAAGCTTTCGCAATTGCCATTGACATTGGTTTTCCTGCACGGCACTGACGCTCTAGTCTAGCGTGCAGCGGGGACCTCATTGGCGGACGATGACCATACTGACATCGGTTGCCTAGACTTACGTTGCCCTTCCAAAGAACATCAGGAAGGCATTGCGTAACAGTTCTCATGACATTAAAAAATGCATTCATCTTGGAATGGGTTTGAACATCAAGAACATGCTCTGTATTTGTCTACATTTGCAAGGGCTAAACCGTAACTATTTAATTTTTAGCTCTCTCGAATAATGGTAATTTTTGCTTAATTGATCATGCTGGGTCATGCAATTGGGCCCTTAGCATTGGCCCAGTGCTCTGTTGACATCCAAGTGTGCGCGACAGACTTCACTCAAGCCCAGCTCTCTTTGGTTTTCGATGTGCAGGCTCACAAAGGCCAATTGGGCTTGTTGCCAGTTGGGTTTCTCGCATAACCAATTGCCATTTTCAGTTTTATTTTATTAGTTCTTAAGGCTCGCTTAAATATTTGCCTAGATTGAATTCAAATCACGTTAAGTCTTTAGCTAATTAATTGGACTTGAGGCGAGCCATATTAGACAAGTAATAATTTATGGCCCTCAAAAACTAAGTTTAGAAAATACTTTTGATAGAATAATTTAAGGTGCGTCGTGCTAAATAAAATCTCAAATGTGTGGCCCTCAGTTAATTATTTCTTTAAAATTCTTAGAACTCGAGGTGTGCCATTTAGCAAATTTTCCATGGCCCTCGCAAAGTTAACAATGCATAGTCGCTTTAGGCGCGTTATTTTAATAAATTATCTTCCTAAACTCGGGTGCGCATTTCATGTGACTCAAATCCAAATCTCAGAACATTAAATAAAATGTGTCTCGGGCTACGGGTGCATTTCATGTGGCGTTGTTCAAAGATACATTTTAGATAACGTTGAGATCTTCTTAAAAATATTTAAAAGCAGTTAATAAAGTTAAAAATTACTCTAGGCTAAAACATGTATTAAAATCAGATAGTAGGCCAATTGTAATAGCTTAAGCGACCGTTCTAGAATCACGAAATTCGGGGGTTCCTAACACCTTCCCTCGGGTTAACAAAATTCCTTATTCAGAATTTCTGGTTCGCAGACGTCAAAAGGAAAGTCGATTTCTCCTCAATTTGGGATTTTAAATAAATCGGTGACTTGGGACACCAGAAAACAAACCATCCCAAGTGGTGACTCTGAATTAAATAAATAATCTCATTTCGAATGATGTCACTTAAATTGAAAAAACTCCATTGCACTACCCTCAGGGTAGTGTGTAAAAAAGGAGGTGTGACAGCTCTTGCAACTCTGCTGGGGATCCCAACCCAGAACTTCGATTCAGGATTCAAGAATTCGAGCTTAGAATAGCTATTATGATTGGCTTTATTTATTATCTAATTTTTCTACATGTTTGAGCTTAGTGTGCTTAATGCTTTTACCGCTTTGATATTTTGTGAATTGCATATAAACTGTTGTGAAAGCCTTCTTCTCTCTGAGTCTTCTAAATCATCTGGGAAGTGTGCACTTCGTGTAACTTCTTTTCTGTTAGAGTCTTACCCCAAATTTTAGAATTAGGTTCGGATAAGTTGCAAAGTCGGCGAAGCTTCTGTATTCCTGGTACGCTGCCCCGCCCTCGGCTCGAGCTGTCCGCTCGGGTAAGCCAGGTCTAGAACAATAAACCTAGGTTTTAAACCTAGTATAACAAAACCTCATGCCGAATCCCTATTAGGAACGTTTGCTTGCATCATGTGCATTTGACTTAGGAGACTCAACACATGGGTTGGGTCTATCTAGGACAGGTGCTTGATGCATTCTACTTGCTACTTGTGCATTTATTTGCTTCGAATTTGCATGCTGACCGGCTTGTGAATAATAGAAGAAAAATTGGGAAAAGAGAATAACAATATGAGGGTTAAGAGATATAATTATTCGTTCTAAGAAAAACCAATGTCCAAAAGGTACTGAAACTCTACCGGATTTTTGAAAAAGGGTGAAAAAGAAGAAAAGTTTTCAAAAATATTTATTTTGTTAAAAAATTTGCCCGAACTATGCCAGTTTGATTCCCACCGGATGTGGGATACGTAGGCAACCCCCATCGGGTCCAACTTCCCTTTTGCAAAAATAGCCCAAAAAAACAAAATTTTATCACAAATAAGCAGGGTGATGCCATTCTTGTTTAAAATAAGCCGAATGTCCCCAAAAGGGCGCCGGAAGGCTCTTTTTGCAAGAACAACCACCTTTGGTCATTTTCTTTTAATTTTTAGGTCAGTTAGCAGACACAATCTTAAAATCTTCTTCCCCGAAGTGTTGAAAGGTCGTATTTGAAAAGTTGGATTTTATTTTGAAAAATGGTGTTACTCTTTTTTGAGTCAAAATAAGTTATCAAATCACCTTAATAAATGTGCAGGATGAGCACAAATGAAATTTAACCCTTCATATCCCTTAAAGAGATCCCCTTAAAGCTCCACATGTGGTGGATTGATCTAGGAAAAGGTAGTAGAGAAATTGTGGTGAAGGTTCTGGGAAGTCTCGTCGGACTGTTGAACATCAAGCCAAGGTTGGACGTAATTGAAGCTTTAATACCTTTTTGGGATCCAACTCGCAATGTGTTCCGCTTTTTTGACTTTGAGCTCACACCTTCCCTAGAGGAAATTGCAGGTTATGCTGGCCTTAATGGAAACCTTAGAAGTCGATATCCAGTATCGCCAAGACCAGTATCTCCCCACAAATTTTTGGATTTGTTGAGTATTAGTCGGGATATTCAAGACAGAAACTTACCTGAGGTGTATTGCACCTTCCAGTTCCTGTATCAACGTTATGGTAACCCCCAAGTTTTTAAAACACAAATACTGGTTTAACCCACGCTGGAAATAAAGACAAATGGGAGGCAAGGCGGGGTTTGGCCTTTGCAGCAGCATTCATGGGTATTGTAGTCTGTCCACGAGAAGATGGTAATATAGAAGTGGGTCTCGTAGGAATGGTCGATGTTGCAATCAATAAAGATAATAGCATTGTGGTTCCCTTGATCCTATCTGAAATCTACCAAGCCTTGACTATCTGTTGAGAAGGGGAAATGTTCTTCCAAGGTTGCAATCTGTTGCTACAGTTGTGGATACAGGAGCATCTCTGCCATCGGGTTGGTTATATGAATTACGGTATGACCGGTTTGAGTTGCATTGAAGAATTTGAAAGCCGAGTATTGGGTATTGAATTCCTCGAGGGTACTGAAGCTTGGCTTGCACATCTGAGCTCTTTGACTGCCGATAAAATTGAGTGGGCGTTCGGATGGCTTCCTGTCACAGAAGTAGTATACATGTCAGTTAAAGTGTGTTATCTCCTCCTGATGGGCATCTGGAGCATCCAGTCGTATGCTTCCCACAAGGTTTTGCGCCAATTAGGAAGATTTCAAACCGTCCCTCATGACAAAGATTTGAGTAAACATGTCATTGAATTGGGCCCAAAAGCCGTATTTCCGGAGGGAAGAATTCGCCAGATGTGGAATAAATGTAGATTTCTCAAACTCAAGACCATGGTGCCAGATCTAGCTAGAGGCAAAGTGGACCCTAAGTCATTGTTTGGTTCGGTAAAAGATTCTAGATCCCTGAAAGACCTACTAAGAGAGCCCACGTCCAACAATTCACTAACGACTCGCAAGAGCAATGGGGCTGGTTAGCAAAAGAAGAAAGCTACAGGGCTAGAATAGGTAAGTTGGAAGGACAAATTATGGACCTCCAATTTGCCAAAAGTATCCAAGATGCCGCAGATGAGGGGGAAAAGAAAAAGCTAACCCAAGAAAATGAAGCCCTCAAGGCTCAAATCCAGAAATTGAGAATAGCATCCAGAAACCCGGAAATAAGTTGGGCAGATGAGAGGCTTATAAGCAGTCTGAGAAAGAAAGTACTTGAGAGTCAAGATGATCTAGAAAAGTCTGAAGCCAATCTAGCAAAGTTATGGGACCAATTGGCAAAGAATGCAGAGGGGAGGACACAGTTTGTCAAACAAATGAAAAGAAAGTATGAAGGGACAATCACCAACCTGAGAAGAAAGTTAACCACCCTTGAGAATGAGGCGGCTAAGCAAGCCAAGGACTTTAAAGCTGACAGGGAACATTGTTATGCTCTAATGGCTCGGATGGAGGAGGAAATGCAACAGCTGCAAAACCAAAACCATCACGATATCCAGGTGTTAGAAGCTAGAAACCAGCAAATCAGGCGGTTGCTTCAAGAAAAGGGTAGGATCCGTGAAAGGATTAGGGCTATTGCCAACTACATTGTCGCAAAATACCAAGCATGTGAGGATATGAACCGAACCACCTTCTTTGTTGTAGTGATGACATTCGTCCACCAGATAATTAGCGATTTGGAGTGGCTAAAAGGGGATCTCGCACATAGGCCCGTGGCAAGGACGAATGATGCCCCGCGGGGCCCAGGAGTTGAAGCTTTAATTTATTCCTGATTTTTCATTTATCGAGTCTGTATCTTGGTTTATTTTGAGTCTGTTTGTAGTTTTTCATTCCAAGAAAATGAGTAGTTTGAAATATTTTGTAATAGAAGTTTAGAAGTTCTTATTAATTAAAAATCAAAAATTCCCAAAAAATTGTCTCTTTACTTTCCGCACTCATTTTTCTTGAACTATGTAATGATCTGATTCACGCAGAGTCATGATATGTAGGCAATCCTCATCGGATCCGGTCATAATCTTGGGAATAATTCCAATAAGAAAAGAAAATGAGAGAAAAAACCAGGAAAAAAAACAAATGAGAGAAGAAAAGCAAGAGGAGAAACCAAAAAGAAAAAGAAAGAGAGATGAAAGGGAAAGAGTGGGAGTTTGAAAGTGGAAAGGAAAAGGAAAGAATAAGTAAAGCAGGGATGAAGCATGCAGTAGTTGCTAAATATGTAGAAATACATTTAACTGTATAGGTGCATCACACCCCCAACATGCGATTACCTATGTGTTATTTGTTTCAAACTAACCGTTTTGTTATTGTTCATCAAGTTCAGGTTTTTATAGAACGGTGGTTGGTTTTTGTGGTAATCTGGCTTCGCACCCATACTTTACGAGATCGAAAGGGAGCATCAAAATGTCTTCATAAATGACTCTGCCAACAATTTCCATCATGGATGATAGTCCCATCTCAGGCATCCTGACTTCAGAATCGGCAGTTACGGAAGAAAATAGAATCTTGCTTCTCCGGGTTATGGAAATGTGGGATGCTTGGTCAAATGGAAGAGAGCCACCAAGCGCAATCCCGGGGTTTCCCTGAACTTTTTCCTAGAGCAATCTGTTCCTCCACCATCCCTATCAGTCATCTAAACACACCACTAGGACACCCAATTATCTCAGCTCATTTTGTAAGAACACCTTCTGAGGTTCACCCCCAGGTGTTAATGTCCGGTGCAGCTTCAAATATCTTTACTGCTCCACCTTGCTCGGCCACGGCATAGCCTACATTGCCCAGGCCCAGTTTTGACCCATCAGTTTTCACCTTCCAAACACCCTCCTTCCCAATGGAACCTCCTCAATTTCCCACTTATACTTACTCCCAACCACCCCGGTATGAGTTCACTGCGGGGCAAGAAAAGACCACCAAAACTCCTGAGCAAGAAGAGATTGCGAGAAAGATGAGGAGAATGGAATAGAGCCTCAAAAGCTTACAAGGTTTGAGTGGACAGAAAAGTGTATCCTATGCTGACTTATGTATGTTCCCTCATCACAGTACAAAGAACAGAACAAGAGACTCCAAGAAATCAAACTAAACCATATATATGAAAGTTTCCCTACAAAGGGGGCTGACTTCAACAACCCATAAGGGACGGCTTGCCAAGCTACACAAATAGTTAATTTATTTATAGTCGCAAAAGTTTTCCTACAAAAGGGGCTGGCTTCAACAACCCATAAGGGACGGCTTTTCAAGCTACACAACTTAGAAAACATTTGTACTATAACCAACGTTAGTTGTTTATAACTCAGAATACTTTCGTACTACAATAAGCTAACTTTATTTTCATACATGGACCGGCCTTTCCATCCATTCGAAAGAAAGAACAAGAGGGAAATTTAGAAAGCACTCATATGTAATATATCACAAAAGATTTACAAAGGTTACACGATTATTGCAAGATGATTCTACAACTACTACAAGGCCTCCTTTATATATGGCTAGGAGGTTATTACAAGACAAATTTACATGATAAGATAAACCTATCTTACAAGTGGGTCCTTCTAAGCATGTGAAGGACTTTAGGCAAAACAACTAAAAAACACCTGAAAACATGTGAAAGGGGTAAAATATACATGGTGTAGAATGTGAAAGTATGTGGGAGCATGTGACGCCATGTGAAAGTAGGGTGCTGCATGTGATGAAGCATGTGGAGGTATGTGGAAGCATGTGAAAACAAGTTGAAGTGGGGCCCGGATAGTATGGAAAGATGTGGAAAGTTGTCTTGACATGGGTAGGATATTTTTGAGGGGATTTTGGTGGCTAATTTAGGATTATGGTGGGATTAGCAAGGATTTAGGTAATTATCCATGATTGATTCTAGGGTTGTCTTCTAGGCATCTTTTCAAGGACCTTGTATAGTAACACCTGGAATTTGATGGTCCTTCTTCGTTGTGCTCTTTCTCTTTTGGATTGAGAGATGTAATCCGCAACCTTAATCTGGAAATGTCTTGAGTGATGTTTTCTCGGATGACTTCGTATGGGGTTTGATATTCTTTTGCTGCTGCCCAAACTCTTTCCCAGTGTGGATGATTGCTTGTATAATTCCAACTTGCCCAATCTGTTGGCCATATCTCTTTCGGAATACACCTATTTTGCTGGAAAAGGATTCTTTTTGCCTCGCCATATTCTTCTTCCATTGATAAAATGGACACGGGAAATTTCCACCAAAATGGTGCCTCTGCTTGCGCCTGGACTTTTCCATTAATAATCTTTACTGGCCTATGAAACATGAATACCTTTGTTGTGTAGGAATCATTGAAACATTTCATCCAGTATCTTCTAGGTTTGAACCATAGCAAAAATATTTTAAGAGTTGGTGCAATGTTATCAAAATCCTTGAAGACGCTGCATTTGAATTCCATGAAAATATAATACTGGTGGCATAGGTATTAGAAAAACCATAATAGTTCTTGTGGAAAACCCTTGGCTTGAGCTATGAATATATGGCAGAATGGATTTTCTGGATTGACCCCATATGGCTTGAGAATGGATCCTCCATGTTGTCGGAAAACTTGGAGCTCATAATGAGTTCTTCTTTCCATAATAATTTACGGATCAAAGGGATCCATGAGGTTGAACAACTCCGGTGGATGATCTGTTGGCTTTAATGAACTTGTTCCTGGTAAACTTGAAAACATGAAGATGTGACTGATTAGCTTTTGTGTTGACTTCAATTTTGCTGGGGAAAATCTCTTTGAGAATTCTTCCGATCGAGACAGAAAATCTGCGAGAATATTATCCTTTCCTTTCAGGTGCTAGACTTGAAACTTATGCGGAGAGAACCATTGAGTCCACCTGAGAATATGAGGATTGGGAATAATTTTGGCATTTAGTTGAATCATCTTTGGGAAGGCCTTCATATCTATTTCTATTAGAAATTCTGTATGAATAAGGAAGAGATTAAATTTCTTGATTCCATTCTTTACTGCAAGAATTTCCTTGAAAGTGGAGTAATAATGTTGCTCGGCATCTTTGAACTTTCCACTGGCGTATCCGCATATTTACCTCTGGCCATCTTTTTCTTCAAATAGAACAACATCCAATATTCATTACTAGCATCAGTTTGCAATATATTCTTACCATTTGAAGGGATGTAGAGAGACTTGACATTTTCAGAAATCTTCTTTATTTTCTTGACCGCTTCATCTTGTTTCTTTACCCATGGTGGATCATTTTTCTTGAGTATCTCTGTAAGTGAAGAAATGTATGTAGAGATTTTTGGGATGAAATCTCTCACATAATTTATTATGCCCAAGAATTGTTGGATCTGCTTTGTTGTGAAGTTGGTATCCGAAAATTTGAGTAATTCTTGACATATATGTGGTCCTGGACTGTATTCACTTTGGACAAAATGCATTCCAAGAAAATCAATCTCCTTTTGAGAAATAACCATCTTTTTTGCTGAGAGCATGATTCCGTATTGTGTTATCAATACCTCAAATCGACGAAGCAGGTTGATATGTTCTTCCAATGCATCACTAAATAACAGGATGTCATCAATGTAAACTAAAGAGGTATGGAGGATGGGTTGGAATATTTTTGTCATGGCTTTTTGGAACAAGGAAGGTGCAGTTTTCAACCCGAAGGGCATGACTTTCCATTGGAAGTGATGATCGGGGATGCAAAATTCTGTTTTAGGTCTTTCTTCAGGGTGGATTCCCAATTGCCAAAATTTTGACTTTAAATCAAACTTTGAAAAATATTTGGCCTTGACTAAGTGGGAGAAAAGGGTGAGTTTATTTGGGATAGGGAACTTATTATCTTGGAGGAAATGATTAAATGGTTGGTAGTTGATGACTAACCTGAGTTTTCCTCTTGTTTGCTCAGCTCTTTTGTTGACATAAAATGCTTCGCATGCCCATTGTGAGTCTAATGGCTCTATCAGATCAAATTCAAAAAGGTCTTCACATTCTTTCTTTACAAGCTGAAGATGATCTAGATTCATCCCTGAATGACTGGATTTTATAAGATTGATATTTTCATTTTTCTTGAAAGGGATTTTGATAAAAAAAACTCTTTATTTTTCCATACGGTAGTTTCCCTTTCTTTATGAAATCCTTATGGGATTCGGCACATGATTGTTCAATGAGATTTTGCTCAATCTCTTTGATTTGTTTGTCACTGGTGATTTGGAATAGCCTTGGAATCTCAGAATAAGGTCTGAACTACTTTTTAAAATCTATCCCATTAGCCTTGATCCGGAGCTGTTCTCTAAGCTGTCTGTAAATGTTGAATCCAATAATAAGATCTTTTCCTGGTACATCATATCCTAGCAGCTTTGTTCTGTACTTCAATCCTGGAAAGAACTCAATTGTGATAGGGTGCTTTTTTATGACAGTTGTGGTCAAGATTGCATTTGGTGTAGTGTTGAAATCCTTAAAATGCGGTACCCATTGATCTTCAGGGAGAACAATAGGATTTATAAGTGAGGAAGCAACTCCGGTGTCGATGAAAGCAATAACTCGAGTTGGTTTATCCCACTTGGATGAATAGACTTTGAGTTCTACTTGAGGAATGACGGTGAGAGTGTTGATATCCTCTTGAGCTTCAATCACTGGTTCTGAATTTGATAATCATTGCCTTGATCTTCATAGATATCAAGAGAGAATAAAGTTTCTTCATTAGGTTCATCATCCACAGAGAATATGGATTCAAGGTCCTCCTCCTTTCCGAGATGTATGCCAGTGTAATCTTCAATCTCTTCAATGAGTTTGACAGATCTTTTTGATTGTGGACGATTTTTAGCGAAATGTCCAATCTTATGACAAATAAAACATCTATTTTTCTTATGAAAATTTCTTGGCCTTCTCTGTCTGAAATACTTTGTATGTCTCCTGGACCTTGATTTACTGTCTAGAATTCTTGGCCATTTCAACCTCTTGAATTCTCTCCTTCGCCTAGATGTGCGGCAGGAACATCCTGATCTGGTGATTAGATCAGATTTGCGGCATGCTTTATCAAGCGCTGGATTGTGATGGATAATTTGTTTTAGGGCAGAGCACTTTGTACAAATAACATCCAATGCGACAAAAATAGCTTGCTTGATGTAACCAATTTGTGGAATTGTTATGGACTGAAACTTTTCTTCAATGATGGTCATGGTTCGACTTGCCAGCAACTTTGGGAGGGAAGATACAAAAGCTTGCTTTATATTGATGTCACCATCGATCTCAAAGTATATCTTCGCCATTTTTTGAAAGTGTCTATCAATGTCATTTTTGTCGAATGACACACACTTCACCTCAAAGAGTTGTCTTCGCACTTTCTCTTGTCTTTGGCCAGTATCTCCGCAGAAAACTTCATATAGGATTCTGATGTTGAAGGCAAAATCTTGGGAAGTAAGAAAAGTATTTTTGTCTTGAATTCCAAATGCATTCCACTAGTCTCTGAGGATTCCTAAGAACCGTGAAGTGAGTTCTAAAATGATGATATACTTTTCTCATTCCACCAAATTTTTAGTCACCATCCAAGTATAGAAGTCTTGGATCCGTTGAGGCCATTTTGAAACCTTGACATCATCTAAGGTGAAAGTGTGGAAACCAGTTCCAACTGTCTTTGACGCCATGGGCTCATATCTTCTTTCTGGGATTGGTTCATCTGTCATGCCTTCTTGTTCGTCATCTACTTCAGATATTTCTGTGTCTCTTGGCTGGTTTACAAAAATTGGGGGATTGTCTTCTTCGGAAGAGTTCGTTGTGGATTCATTGCTTGATTGAGAGCTATCTTCCATTGTTTCATCTTCTAATGATTTTAGAGATTCTGACCATGGGGTATCTTCTTCTGATATGTATCTTGGCTGAGAGACATAGAGGTCCGGAGCCTTCAAATCAGAAATTATCAAACTTTTGGGATTCGATCCTTTTGAACTTTCTCCTTGGTCTCGCCTTTTCTTGGCTTGTTTCTTTGCTTCTAGGGCATCTTTCCTCTCCCAAACCATTTTTGCGATATCAAATCATGTTCTTCTTTTGCTGGTTGGGTGAAAGAGATTGGATTTTGTGAGGTACATGAAAAGATAGAAAAGGTGCAGTCCAATTTAGGTGGGGAATATGCTCGTGGAGACATAGGGAAGAAGGTAGGTTTTGAAGAGAAAACTGGGGTTTTTCGCGGTTCAAAGTGATCATTTCTCAAAAGTTGAATTTTTTCTTTAATGGAAATCATTTCCTTTTGTTGTTGTTGGAAAAATTGGAAAAGTGAAGTTCCTGGCGGATAAATCTCATATTGTAAATTTGCCAACCTTAGTTCCAAGGCTTTGATTAGTCCTGCATGCTGAGATGATGTCTGCTCCACCCTTTTCTCAATTGTTTCCACTTTTCTCATTAACTTGTTTTGTGTATGGGCCACGTTTTTTATGGTGTTGCCAATATAATTGAGCACTTTGTTCTGGCAGATGGAGTTTTCTGATTGCCAATTAATTGTTGCTTCGATGTCACTCGTTGGTGGTTTTTCTCCGGATGGTAGTACTATATTTTTCTTGGGGATTTTTGGAGCATGGCTGATACCCTCTTTTTCAAAAGGTTGAAGTGGAGGAAAATCTTGAGAGTGGCTGGAACTTGAAGGGCTCGACATGAATATTTGTGGATATGCGGACCTTTGAGTTGATGGAGTTTTAGGTTCAGGTGGCTTTTTGGATTCTGGGGTATGAGGTAATGTTGGTTTGGATTTGGGCATGGTTTTATTATCCTCCCAGCTTTGAATGAATTTTTTTGGTAGTTTTAGCCATTCTTGGGGTTTGTAACTGACAAGAAATTCATATTTACCTGGACGGCTTAATGAGCCAATTGTGGGGTCTTTAGTTTCATATTTGGCTCGAAATTGTCTTTTAGTAGTTTTTCCCTTTTTCTTGGATTTTGGTTTGCACTGGTGATGTTCATCATATTCTCCGATTGGATCTTCTAAACAGTCTTGGCAGGTGCAACCGAGATCCCATGAGAAGTATCCAGTGAAGGGTAAATTGAACCACCACATTCGTTTTCCTTCTTTGTCAAAATATTCACCAGTCATGTTCTTCCATGATGCTTTGTAAATTTCAGAAGAATTCTCCATCAGGTTCGGGGTATGTATCTGTTGCATCTTTCGGTTGGATCATTTGGCAAGCAAAAGATGGTTTTATTGGGTTTTTTGAGATGGGAATGGTCAAAGCTTATGCAAACGATTTTGTCACTTCTTTTGGTAAAAGTTGGTTCACCAGATTGTAGAGATTCCTCCGATTCTCTTAGCTTCTCGTAATTTGTGATCCAGGAATCAGGAAGGATTTTGACAAACTCATCTCTGGAGATCTGTCTGGGTATTTGGGTGCACATGGTGTTTCCTTTGGTAGCATCAATAATTAAGAGTAAGGCATTTTCTCCTCCGGGTAGGCAAATATCCATGGTATGATTTTGGACTCGCCACACCATTTCGTGGTGAAGGGTAGCTTGGATGGAATCTTTGGCTTGTGGGGCTCCATGGATTTGGACTTGGATTTTTAGGGCTTCGGTTAGGTACGGGTCATAAAGGGACATGTTGAAATTTGAAAAGATAGTTATGAAGACAATTTCGGTATTTAGTGTAACTTCGGCATTACCCAAATTTGCATGTTGGTACTCCAAATATCTTGTATCTAGAAGAGAAATTCGAGCTACAATAGGTTGACCTTTTCTTTCGTGATATTTAAAGCAATTCGGATGGCACCAAAATGGATATGGGTAAAACCATGATCTCTCCATTGTCTGGGAAAATCATCTGGTATTTGAAGGGTGATAAATCGTTCCTCTCGAGTAGCAAGAATAGAATGTTGGTCAAGTTTTGAGGCAACAACATATTCTTTAACTCCTTTTGGTCTGTGTTGGACTAAGGAACGAATTTGGGTCCAGGGTGCAAAATATTTTTTGGCAAAAGCTGAGTAAGGGTTTATGAGAGGTAGTTCAGTGGAGGATACTTTTTGTTCATCGGGTAGGATATCTACTTCATAGAGGTAATCATATTTTTTGGACAAGGTTTTATATAGAGTAGGGAACATGTTCATTTTTGCAAGGGAAGAGGAAGAGGATGATGGAAATGACTCAGACATATTTAGTAAAATGTTCCTCCCTCCGAACGGATGGGATGGCTCTGATACCACAGTACAAATAACAGAGCAAGAGACTCCAAGAAAGAAAACTAAACCATATATACGAATGTTATATATTCATAGCTCAAGCCAAGGATTTTCCGCAAGAACTATTATGGTTTTTCTGGTACCTAAGCCATCAATATTATATTTTCATGGAATTCAAATGCAATGTCTTCAAGGATTTTGATAACATTGCACAACCAGTTGCCTGGAGCTAGTGGAAAGGAAGAACTCCTCATGGCCTATTTCAGAGAAAGTCTGGTTGGCATCACATCTGAGTACATCTGGGATGATCCTGCTAGAGATTTCGCCAGGCAGTTCTAGTACAACATTAATATTTCTCTAGACAAGAACTCATTGACAAACTTGAAGAAGAAATCCTCGAAAAGCTTCCGAGAGCATGCAGTTAAATGGCATGAGCAGGACTCCAGGGTAAAGCCTCCGATGGATGAGATTGAAATGGTCACAGTTTTCCTACAAGCCCAAGAAGCTGACTACTTCCAAAATATGATGTCCGCAATGGGTAAACCGTTCGCTGAAGCGATCAAGATTGGCGAAATGGTGGAAAATGGGTTGAAGACAGGTCGAATATTGAGCCAATCCGCTATACCTCCCAAGCCATCCAGTGTGGGTCTGGAGGAGTAGCAAAGGGCAAGAAAAAGGAGGAAACATCAATGGCAGCGTCGGGTGCAAGAAAAGACTGTACTCCCAGATCCCTTTTCTCAGAAAGAACCCCGCAACACTATTGCCCTCACCAAGACCTGGCCTACGCTCCTCAGCCATACGCGGTCATGAATACTCAACCTTATGTCCGGCCACCACAACAAGCCAACCGAAACCAAGCTCTATTTCCTAAAAACTAGCCTCCTTACCAAACTCACTACAACTCCCGGCCTCCATAAAACAATTTCCATGCCCGTGAGCCACCCAAGAGGCCAATTTCACACCAATCGGTGAATCCTACTCCATCCTGTTACCAAAGCTTATTCAAATGGGTCTACTACATGCTACCCAACATCACCCGCTTACAGAGCCGGTGCCCGATGAACCTATCACTCAGGGGTAGAAGGGCATGACATGGATGATTGCTGGACTTTGAAGAGAGCCGTGAAGAACTTGATAGAACAAAGGAAGATAATGCTAAGGAATAAAGATATTCCCAATGTGACCAACAACCCATTGCCTACCCATAACAACGGGCCGATGATCGGGATAATTTGTGAGGATAAGGAATTTGACCTAGTGTTGAAGGCCATCATTGCCGTTGCTGATGCAGAAAAGAAACCAAAAGCTGCCCCGAAGCAAGACAAAGGGGAGAATAAGAACAAAACCACCCCTCCAAAGTCAGAGAAGAAAATTGAAGTTGAAACAGGTGCAACGCCCCCCAAAGATGTTGTTCTGTATGTCCCCCGAGGATGCAAAGAAAAGCAGATGACATTGCATCCTCCTAGGAGATTTGAGCTGAACAAGACAACCCAAATATATGTGCCCACGGGAGCTTACATGATGCGGGGGCCAATTAATCTACTAAGGTTGAGTGAGCTTGTGGTTATTGGCCGCGCGCCACAAAAGCCCATGACAGATCATGTCGTTGTGCCCTGGAATTACAACAAATCAGTGATGACCTATAAAGGCAAAGAAATCTCAGGAGAAGTTTAAGAAAATAACCCGGCTAAAAAGTATTTCAATTTGGAAGAGGTAAACAATGCCACTAGAAAGTGCTTCCCATCTAAAAAGTCGGTGAGTGCCGAAGAATAAGAGGCTTTCTTTCAAAATATGAAAATGGCAGATTATGAGGTGATCGGCCAGCTTCGAAAGTCTCCCACTCAAGTGTCTCTGTTATCTCTGTTGATAAATTCCACCGAACATCAGAAGGTATTAATCAAGACCCTTAACGAAGCATATGTGCATGTTGAGACCTCTGTATAGCAGTTGCAGAGAATGGCAGAAAGATTTTTTGCAGTCAACCAGATCTCCTTCAGCAAAAATGACTTACCCCCAGAAGGGGCCACACACAACAAAGCCCTGCACCTAACAGTCAAATGCGAAGGGTACTACGTGAAAAGGGTTATGTTGGATGGGGGCTCTGGAGTTGATATCTTCCCACCGTTGACTCTGCAACGCATGGAAATTGGTACCGAGAGAATCCGACCCAACAGTGTCGGTGTACATACTTTCGATAGTATCAAAAGAGACACAAATGGAGAGATTGATCTGATCCTAACCATCGGCCCAGTAGACTTCGAAGTAACCTTCCAGGTTCTGGACATGGACACCTCTTACAACTTTCTTTTGGGGAGGCCGTGGATTCATGCAGCGGGGGCTATACCTTTTACTCTTCAGCAGATAGTGAAGTTTGAGCATGAGAATCAAGATATTGTGGTCCACGGTGAAGATGAGCAATCAATTTATCGGGAAGCATCAGTCCCATGTCTTGGAGCAAGAGAGGGGAGTGAGCACATAGTCTATCATGCCTTTGAAATCGTGGTCGCAGGTCAGTGCGAAGAAGGAACACCTTTCCCCCAGCCCTTCCTCTCCAATGCATCAATCATGGTCGCCAAGGAAATGATCAGGCATGGCTTTAAACCTGGGAAGGGACTTGGGAAATCATTGCAAGGAATAGCTGAACCTATCACCCTGCCTGCCAGTGAAAAGTTCTTTGGGTCGGCTTCAGACCCATACCAGCCGATATAAAATGGGTGGATGTTAGAAAGAATGATGGATGGGTCTTGCCACAGCCAGTGCCACATCTGTACAAAACATTTGTCAAGCCCAAATACAATGAAGAAGAAGAGGATGAGGCCTTTACGACCGAAGAGATTGAAAAGATCTGTGGGGCAATGAGGAGATACTATATGGAACCCACATGGTCCAACCAGGGGAAGGTTCATGCACCGCTGAGGTGCTATACATGGGACAAGAGGCCAAATTGCAAAATTGGAAGGCTATACCATTCCCAATCAGGCGGGAGTCCCGGTAGACCTGTCCTGCCACCTTTTCTGCATCACGAGTTATTCCAGGGTGTAACTCGGATGTTTTATTTAGTTTCATGTCTTTTAGTTTCCAATGTAAACCATGTTATCTTCCAAATTCAATGAAATGAAATTAATATTTCATCGTCTATCTTTTTGTATTCCTTCTGATTTATGTTATTTTATTTTTCTTCTTCTTTCAGTTCTAATAATGCGGCTTTAAATAACATGACATACTTGCAGACTTCATGCCCAGATCCAAACATGCTATCTAATTGTGAAATAATAAACCAAGAGCCGGATTACGATAAAGAAGAGGCTTTTAGGGAAATAAATCGAGAACTGGAACATTTGAGAATAAACCTTAGCCGAACTTAGACGAAACTGATCCGGTTAATTTGCGTATTTCTGAAGAAATCAGGGAAACCAAAATAAGTATTCACACGGATGAAAAAACCCGGGATGCATTAATCCAACTCCTATTTTAGTTCAAAGATGTGTTTGCTTGGTCATATGATGACATGCCAGGACTGAGTGTTGATTTGGTGGTTCATAAGTTGCCAACTTACTTCGATTACCCCCCCTCCCTATCCAGCAAAAGCAAAGGAAATTTAAAAATGATGTTAGTGAGAAGATCAAAGAAGAAGTCACGAAACAGTTGAAAGTAGGGGTGATGCGAGTGGTCCGATACACCACATGGCTAGCCAATATAGTTCCAGTGCTGAGGAAAGACGGGAAGACCCGGGTGTGTGTGGATTATAGAGATCTAAATAAGGCGAGTCCCAAAGATAACTTCCCTCTGCCTAACATTCACATCCTTGTTGATAACTGCACCAAACATGAGATACAACCCTTCGTGGATTGTTACGCAGGATATCACCAGGTGTTGATGGATGAAGAAGATGCAGAGAAAACAGCTTTTACCATACCTTGGGATACATATTATTAGAGGGTCATGCCATTTGGCCTAAAGAATGCTGGGCAACCTACATGAGGGACATGACTGCCATTTACCATGATATGATGCACCAAGAGATAAAGGTGTATGGATGACGTGATCATCAAATCCAAAAACCAAGACGATCACGTTCGGGACTTGAGGAAATTTTTTGAGCAGTTGTGCAAATATGATTTGAAGCTAATCCCAGCCAAGTGTGCATTTGGGGTCCCATCGGGCAAACTTTTGGGATTTATAGTCAGTCGGAGAGGTATTAAGTTAGATCCAACAAAGATAAAGTCTATTCAGGATTTGCCTCCTATGAGAACCAAGAAGATGTGATGATCTTGTTGGGCAGATTGAACTAAATCAGTCGGTTCATTGCTCAGTTGACATCCACGTATGAACCTATATTCAAATTGCTGAAGAAAGATGCGACAATCAAGTGGACAGATGAATGTCAAGAAGCTTTTGATAAAATCAAGGAGTATATATCTAACACACCAGTCTTGGTCCCACCTGAACCAAGGAGGCATCTGTTCTTATATCTGACAGTCTTGGAGAATTCTTTCGGTTGTGTCCCCGGGCAACATGATATTACCGGAAAGAAAGAGCAGGCAATATACTACTTGAGTAAGAAGTTTACCATCTATGAAGCTAAGTATACTTTGTTGGAAAGAACCTGTTGTGCCTTAACTTGGGTCGCTCAAAAGTTGAGACATTATCTGCAAGCCTACACCACTTACCTCATAACCAGGTTAGATCCTTTGAAATACATATTCTAGAAACCAATGCCCACGGGGAGATTAGCAAAATGGCAAATCCTGCTCACTGAATTTGACATAGTCTATGTCATTCGCACGGTGATGAAAGCCCAGGCGTTGGCGAATCATTTGGCTGAAAACCCAGTTGATGATGAATACCAACCTTTGAACACTTACTTCCTGGATGAAGAGGTAAACTCAGTCGAGGCAATATCCGAGGATACTACTGCTTGGAAGATGTTCTTTGATGGAGCAATAAACGCAAAAGGTATGGGAATTGGGGCAGTTTTGATCTTACCCACTGGTCAGCATTATCCAGCCACATCCCGACTTCGATTTTTCTGCACAAACAACACTGCCGAGTATGAATCCTGCATCATGGGTATAAACATGGCAATCGACCAGGATGTCAAAGAGTTATTGATCACTGGGGACTCAGATCTGATTATTCGACAAGCTCAGAGAGAATGGGAAACCCGAGATGTCATACTCATCCCTTACAGACATCATGTGAAAGATCTTAGCAGGTGATTTAAATCAATAGAGTTCAAGTACGTCCCTTGTTGTCACAATGAATTGGCCGACACACTTGCTACTTTGGCCTCAATGTTGCCGTATCCAGACAATGCTCACATAGATCCATTGGAAATCCAAATCCGGGAAAGTCATGGTTATTGTAATACAGTTGAAGCAAAAACAAGTACCCAACCATGGTACTATGAAATCAAAAGATTTCTAAAAATGCAAAAATACCCCGAGCAAGCCAGTGGGGACCAAAAGAGAACCATTAGACGGCATGCGGATGGTTTCTTTTTGAGTGGTGATTTCTTGTACAAAAGAACTCCGGACCTCAACTTGCTAAGATGCGTTGACGCAAAAGAGGCTGGAAGAATCATGCACGAAGTGCACGCAGGAGTATGCAGACCCCATATGAACGGGAATGTTTTAGCAAAGAAAATCGTTCGAGCGGGCTACTACTCGATAACCATGGAAAAGGACTGTTTCAGCTTTGTCCGAAAGTGTCATCATTGTCAGGTGCACGCTGATTTGATTCATGCACCGCCCACCGAACTGCATCCCATGTCAGCACCTCGGGGTGTTCACGGTTTGACAGAAAACCGATTCAAACCGAAAACCGAATCAAACTGATTAAGTAAATCGATATTTTTTCTGATTTGGGTTGGTTTTGGTTTTAAATTTTTAAAACCGATAATATTTGGTTTGGATTTTGTTCTATTTTAAAAAACTAAAAAATAAACCGAACAAAACCGATTAATTATATACAAAATTTAATAATTATTTATATATAATATAATATCTTTTTGTTAATAATTTTAATTATTATTTTGAATTTTGGTTTATCCTGTTATATCTTAAAATATTGCCTAAGCCCAAAACAATTGGATTCAATTTTCTTTTCATTACTAAGCTCTTATTCTCTAACCCTCCGCACATTCTTTTGCCTAAAAGAAGAGTAAAAAAAAACCACCACAAGAGTAAAGAAAGCACATTCAAATTGCAATACAATAAAGGCTAAAGCTTGAGAAAGCAAACTTATAGTTTGTTTTTGTTCATTCTTTTCATATAAACATGTAAATAAACTTTCAGTTCTCAAAGAAATATATAAAAAGCATAAATTTGGCAAATTGTTTTCAGATTGTTGTCTAGCGTTGTTTTAATATTATCGACTTATCATTAGTTTACTAAGAACCGAACCAAACCAAACCAAACCAACAATAATCAAACCGATGGTTTGTATTTAATTTGGTTTGGTTTTGGTTTTAAAATTTTAAAAACCGATTAAATTGGTTTGGTTTTGGTTTTAATCAAAAACCAACCAAACCGAAACGTGAACACCCCTATCAGCACCATGGCCATTTGTTGCTTGGGGCATGGACGTTATTGGGCCAATCGAGCCGAAAACCTCAAATGGGCACAGATTCATATTGGTTGCCATTGACTACTTCTCGAAATGGGTTAAAGCCATCACTCTCAAATCTGTCACCAAGAAAGTTGTGGTAGATTTCGCGCACTCCAATCTTATCTGTTGATTTGGTATTCCTGCAACTATCATCAGGATAATACTGCAAACTTGAATAGTCGTTTGATGGAGGAGATATGCGAACAATTCAAAATAATGCATACAAACTCTACTCCTTATCGTCCTAAAGCCAATGGTGCAGTTGAAGCAGCAAATAAAAACATTAAGAAGATTTTGAGAAAGATGATTCAGAGCTCAAGGCATTGGCATGAAAACTTGCCTTTTACATTACTGGGATATCGTACTACGGTGCACACATCAGTAGGAGCAACCCCATACCTCTTGTTCTATGGAACTGAGGTCATGATACCCGCGGAGGTTGAAATCCCTTCTCTTCGGATCATCATTGAAGACGAAATTGAAGATAGTGAGTGGGTCAAGACCCGTCTAGAGCAGTTGAACTTGATTTATGAAAAGTGAATGGTTGCGGTCTGCCACGAGCAGTTGTACCAACGAAGAATGTCTCGTGCTTACAACAAGAAAGTGCGGCCCAGAAATTTTAAAGTGGGGCAACTCGTGTTAAGGCGCATTCTTCCCCATCATCGGGAAGTGAAAAGAAAATTTGCTCCTAATTGGAGAGGCCCGTATATCATCAGAAAAATATTGCCAAGAGGAGCATTGTACTTGGGAGATGTCGAAGGAAATTATCCCAAGAAGCTGTGAATACGGACACGGTAAAAAGGTACTATGTTTAGGCTCTCTGCAGCAATGACATTATCTGATTAGGATGATGAAGGCTCTCATTCCTGCTACCCAAACACTGTCAACCTTTTGCAAACCCTTTGATTCGGTTACTCTTCTTTGACTACCCTCTTTGGAACCCGGAAGTGTTATTGGAAAAGAAAAATGAAAAAAAACATCAAAACAAAAGAAAGAAAAAGAAAAACAAAGAAAAACAAAAAAAATAAAAGAAAAATAAAAATAAAATGTTTTACCTGAACAAAGTTTGACTTGATTCCGAAAGGATACATAGGCAGCCTCTCTCTGAGGTTCAGTCACAACAAAATAAAAATCCAATTTTCCCCAAAAACGTTAAACTAGGGCAGATGATATAATGGTTTGGCGATGATCCCGCCCGAACGGTTCCAAAGTTGTAATTTGATCCAATTCTCTTTTTACCCAAACCTTGTCCAAGTCCTTCTGATCAATCGGAAAAAGGCATCAGAATTAGAGAACATAGTTGCTTGGATCTGATATAATCAAAATGAGAGAAATAAAATGAGAGAGTCTTATTGGTGAAAACCTACGTGCACCATAGGGCGACGGTGAGCAGAGAAATTGAAAATGATAGTGCTTGGTTAGTGAAAACTTGTAAAGAGCACTATCAGGCGACGGTGAGAAGAGAAATGAGAGAGGTCGATTGGCGAAAACCCGCAAAGGGCACCGTCGATCAAAAAGAAGACACCCCTCACCACCATTGGAGTCCTGGCAAGGTCTCTCTATTTGGAAATATGGCTCACAATGAGTTTTTGAGAAGTTAGGAAAGTTGTGCGGGTCGGGCATCCAGTCCAAGAAGCATGTCATGTCTATTGAAGTTGGCATTCACCCCAGATAAGTCCTTCCTTCCTCCCCGAAAGGGACACTTTTCTTTAAATTCCTTTTCTTGCCACTTGTTTACTTTTCCTTGAATCCCTTTTGATCTAACTATGTTTTCGAAACTAATACAAAGAAATGGAGGCAAGATTAGTTTTACAGGGTTCTTCATAACAAAAGCCAAGCCAAAAAAATACCCAACCTCACCGGGCGCATTAAGTCGATCCCGACTGGCCATATTGGTTGATGCTCTGAAATCAAAAATACTGAAAAGAAAAGAAAGCTAAAGGCAAAAACCCTAAAGGCGGAATAAAGTGAAAGGGTCAAAGCCCCACACGGGCGAGCCGTCATGGAATCTTAAAAGTTAAGTTCCTCAGTTTCCGGAGAGAGATCAATTCTCAGAAAAGTCAGCAAGCCGCAAAGGCTCTCACCAAAGAGTCGGGCCGAGATCAAGTGATTGAGAGAATCAAGGCCACAAAATCAACCACTGTTTCAAACTAACAATTGCCTTTATTTGAAAATTGAAACAAGTGCAGTTCAAAGCAATTGTGCAAAAGCAGGTGCAATCAAAAGGAAAAGATGTGCAAAAGCTAAAAATAGCTTCGCGACAATAATCAACCCAAAAAGGGAAGTTTTCCTCCAAAATTCATTCCTGTATTTTATTGAAATAAAATGAAATGAAAAAGGAAAATGAAAATGAAGAGAGAGATAAAAGAAAAATCCAAAACAAAAATGATATCTTAGGATTCCCAAACCTCAATCTTTTTCATCCTTTTTGTAAACATTAGGGCTCCAATCCCTGAGTTGAGCTTTAGACATAGGGCCTTCATTCCCTAGTTGCCTTTTTTACCAACATTAGGGTTCCAATTCCTGAGTTGAGTTTTTAGACATAGGGCCTCCATTTCCTAGTCGCCTTTTTACCAACATTAGGGTTATAATCCCTGAATTGAGTTTTAGACATAGGGCCCCACTTCCCTAGTCGCTTTTTTACCAAAATTAGGGCTCCAATCCCTGAGTTGAGCTTTTAGACATAGGGCCTCCATTTACTAGTCACCTTGTTACCAAAATTAGGACTCCAATCCCTGAGTTGAGTTTTAGACATAGGGCTTCCATTCTCTAGTCGCCTTTTTTACCAACATAAAGGCTCCAATCCCTGAGTTGATTTTTTAGACATAGGGCCCGCATTCCCTAGTCGCCTTTTTACCAACATTAGGGCTCCAATCCCTGAGTTGAGTTTTTAGACAAAGGGCCCCCATTCCCTAGTCTCCTTTTTTCCAACATTAGGGATTCAATCCCTGAGTTGAGTTTTTAAACATAGGGCCTCCATTCCCTAGTCGCCTTTTCACCAACATTAGGGCTCTAATCCTTGAGTTGAGTTTTAGACATAGGGCCTCCCTTCCCTAGTCGCCTTTTTACAAATATTAGGGCTCCAATCCCTAAGTTGAGTTTTTAGACATAGGGTCTCCATTCCCTAGTCTCCTTTTCACCAATATTAGGGATCCAATCCCTGAGTTGAGTTTTTAGACATAGGGCCTCCATTCCCTAGTTGCCCTTTCACCACCATTAGGGCTCCAATCCCTGAGTTGAGTTTTTATACATAAGGCCTCCATTCCCTAGTCGTCTTTCACCAACATTAGGGCTCCAATCCCTAAGTTGAGTTTTTAGACATAGGGCCTCCATTTCCTAGTCGCCTTTTCGCCAACATTAGGGCTCCAACCCCTGAGTTGAGATTTTTAGACATCGTGTCTCCATTCCCTAGTCGCCTTTTATCAATATTAGGGCTCCAATCCCTGAGTTGAGATTTTAGACATATGGCCTCCATTCCCTAGTCTCCTTTTTGCCAATATTAGGGCTCCTGAGTTGACATTTTAGATATAGGGCTCCATCCCCTGATCTTTTCCCTTCTATATAGACGCAATCCTTATTTTATTTTCTTTCGAAAAAGAAAAATAAAAAGAAAAAAGATAGACAAGAAATAACTCTACAAAATTTTCCCAGTAAAAACTGGGGCAAAAAATTGCGTTCGTTTGTTTGTTTTGGAATCTGAACATGTTTGAACTCAAAGCACAGGAAGCGAGGTGGCTGAGGGAATGAGCCTCAGTCCAGAATAAAGAAAAGAAAAGAACAAAAAAGAAGTGAATTCAAATGCCGAAGCAAAGAAGGATGTGGACTGCTCAAAATTTAATTGAAGTCACAAGCTTCGCATGTCCCACCTTGTTCCAAAAGCTGAAGAAAGAACCAGTGCATGCAGCTGACGAGCATCAAGATTCAGATCAGAGTCAATAGCAAAAACAAGCTAAGACTCAAGATCAAGCTTCAAGAGATTTATAGATAAGAATCTTGTAACTCGTAGTTGATAGGCATAGCTAGCTTAGCTTTTGATCTTGTTTTTTGGTATAATAAGGAGGTCAGCAAGTAGTAGCAGTAACAACAACTGTGAAATCACAGCTCTCTGGTAGTCCCAGCTACAGAACTACACTAACCTGATTCCTTTATAGCCAAGAATATATAGGCAACCTTTGAAGCAAGGTTCTGTTAGACGCTTTTCAAAAAATGCTTCTCATGGAGTGTCAAGCAGGCAAAAATCCCTCATCGTTGCTCATTCTATCTTTGCCCGAAAATCCTTCGTGTCTCCGAGCAAAGAGGGGCAGCTGTGAGCACGTGATTTTTGCCTCACATGAATTACTCCTATAGAATTCCCAAAATTAGGATTTTTCTTTTAATTATTTGGTTTATTAGGAATTATTGCATAATTTTTGTGTTTGTTTGTATTTTTGTGTGCATGTTTAATTTAATTAATTCATAAAAATATAAAAATACATTACATTTGCATTTAGGATCTAATTATATTTTTAGGCTAATTAGTTAATTAATGTTACAAAAATAAAAGAAATAACAAAAATAGTTTGATTATTAAATTTTTAATTTTAGCTTCAAAATTTGGTAGTTTTCTTTCAAATTTGGTACTTAATTATTTGTGTTAATTATTATCTAGCATTAATTAGTTTAGAATTGATAGGACAATTTAATTAAGAATTAAATCAAGTTTTATTTTAATTTATAACTAACAAAAAAGTCTGAAAATAAAATAAAAAGAGAGAAAGAAGAAGAGAAGAGAAAAATTCTTTTGGGCCAGCCCAATCCACAAATACCCCGTTAAAACCCCCAAAACCTTGCCCAAGGTCCATCAAAAAATCGGTCCAACACCCCCCATAACCAAACGACCCCGTTTTGTATGTGTTCAATCCCAACTGTTGAATCATTGAGATCCAACGGTCCAGAACTGGCAAGCAAGGCAGTAATTTAGGGATTTGTAAACAAAAAAGAAAATTCAAAAGGGACTAAGGTGCAAATCTGATTCACATTAGTTGCCCTATTTCCTTGCCTATAAAGGCATACTTCCTTGCATTTTAAGCGGACCTAGAGAAAGATTTTAGAGACTAAAATTCTGGAAAAAAAAAAATTTGCAAACGACTGAGCTGAAAATACTTGAAAACTCTTGTATTTTGGGTAGAAATTGGTCTAATTCTGTAAGTTAGTCTTCCAATTCTGAAACCTTCAAAGAATTTCTGGCTTATTCTGGGATTAAAAGACGATTTAAGGGTTGTTAGATCACTGTTCCATTGCTGATTTTTGTTGTTATTCCATTTCATTGATTTATTGTTGCTGCTGTTTCTTCCTGATCTCAAGCTTGATTTTCTAGTTTTGTTTTGACATATTCAGGTACATATTTCTAAACCTTATTTAATGTGAGGCTCGAATGGAAGATTGAAATGGAAAAGTAGAGTTTGAAGCATGTCCTCAATTTTGCTTATGAATTCAGTAGTATTTCCTCATTGTATGTTGTTTTAATAGCCTGATTCACTATATCTTCTAATTAATTTCTAGTTTAGATAGTGGAGTTTGTATTCTTATGTTTAATTTTGGACTATTGAGATAATGCAGTAGATGGTTTACCCCAATTACATGATGTCACGACCCAAACCCACACTAGTCGTGATGGCGCCTCTCGTGAAGACAAGGCCAGCCAACTAACCCAATTCTTTTCCTTTTTAGATTATTTGAACATAAATGAGTGAAGTGATACATCTTAACAGCAATAATAATTAGGACTATAACCCTACACAACCCGACCGGGGTGTCACAAGTCACGAGCATCTAAGAAGTAGGAACACCACTATAGGGACAATATTATATAAATACAAACTAAAATCTGGAAATTAAAGATGAAGTGCGGTGCCGCGAACGCTGGCGGTCACCTTGCTCAACTACCTTAGTAAGGCCTTCAGTCCGCTAATAACCCGCTACCGGGTGAACAATACCTGCAACTGCACGCGAGGTACAGGGAGTAAAGTGAGTACTTCCAACT
>MU687050.1:81971-95211 GCA_026770625.1 Nicotiana glauca
TACAGTGTCATTGTTACCACTGTTTCAAGTCACTTTATAATCAGTCCAGAAAATAATATAGTAAGCCCCTTGGGCAATTAAAAAAATAGAAGTTTCTAGCCCGAAATACATTTAAAATGTCATTTAAGTTTTCAAAACTTAGAAGCATGGCTGAGTTTTCAACTAAAACCAAATGATATGCAAGATATGCTAAAACAGTAATATCAATCCCCGAAGGATTTTACAAGTCGGCACAAGGCCCCAAACACGGCAATCAGCTCAAATTATGATAATAACAAGTAATTTCAGTCAAATATGCAGTAAAATCAACAACCGGGACAGACCAAGTCACAATCTCAAATGGTGCTCTACCCCACGCTCATATCCGGCATGCAAGTCACCTCAATACAGTGCTATGATGTGCAAATCCGGGGTTTCAAACCCTCAGGATATCATTTACAAATATTACTCACCTCGAACCGATGAAAGTCCTCGCACGCGATGCCTTTGCCCCTCAAATTGGCCTCCACGCGTGTCGAATCTAACCAAAACCAGAGCGAAAACATTACAATATGCAAATGGGACAATGCCCAATCGAAAACAATCGAATTATAGCAAAAACCTCGAAACTAGAAAAACCCGAGCCCCAGGCCCGCTTTTCGAAAAATTATAAAACTTATATTACCGGATTTCTCGTCTCGCCACGAGTCCATACATACCAAGAACTTCCAAATCTGAGCTCAAATGACCTATCGAATTCCAATTTAAAATATTAAAACTCAAGCCCTAGCTTAACCTCCTTTTCAATGGATTTCCACCAATTTCCATGTAAATTCTACCATAAACTTGAATAATTAGGCCAAGGAACTTACCTCAATTCGATTCTCAGTCAAAACCCTCGAACTTTCTCGCCCAAAGCTCTCCAAGATGTTCAACAATGGAGGAAAATAACCCCCAAGTTGCGGATGAAATGCCATTTTTAAAACCTTTTTGCCCAGGCCATTTTTGCTTCTGCGGTCCCGCTTCCGCTTATGCGGGACCGCTTCTGCGGCAATATTTCCGCTTTTGCGGTCTTCATTAACCTCCCAAAAATCTGCTTCTGCGGTTGGGAGACCGCACCTGTGGCTCCCGCTTTTGCGCAAAAGGACCGCTACTGCGGTAAAATTCAAATATCCTCACGACCGCTTCTGCGATCAAAACCCGCTCCTGCAATGTCCGCTTTTGCGGATTTCCTTCCGCTTATATGGAAGTTGCCAAGCCCCATCCAGGACCGCTTATGCGACCCAATAGCCGCATCTGCAGAACCGCTTATGCGGTCTCTTTTCTGCAGATGCGGAAACAACAGAACCAGCAAATCCAAACCTGAAGACAATCTCAAAATTTCTCCGTTTAACCACCCGAAATCACCCCGAGGCCCCCGCGACCTCAACAAAAAGCACAAACATGATCTATTCCCTTATTCAAACTTGCTCGAATAATCAAAACGCCATCGTTAACATAAAAATTCTCGATTTTCATCAAATCAAAGCCTAAGTTCTTCAAGAACTTCCGAAATGCATTTCCGATAAAAAACCCAACCAAACGATGTCCGAATGACCTGAAAATTTGCAGACATATCCAAAATCACCTAACGGAGCTATAGCAATTCTCAGAATTCCATTCTGACCCTCGGATCAAAATCTCACCTATCGACTGGAATTCGCCAAAATTCAAACTTCGCCAATTCAAGCCTAATTCTACACCGAGCCTCCAAAATCAATTCCGATCGCACTCCTAAGCCACAAATCACCTCCCGGAGCTAACCAAATCACCTGAATTCACATCCGAGCCTCCTAACTATATAGTCAACTTTCGATTAACTTTTCCAAAATAAACTTTCTTCTAAGAGACTATGTGTCTCATTTCTGACTAAAACCAATTCAATTCTATCCGATCAACTCAAATACTGATATTGAAACATAGAACAACATGATATGAGAGAAACGGAGCGGTAACACACGTGACAACGGAACAACATGATATGGGGGAAACGAGGCGGTAACACACGTGACAACGGGTCGGGTCGTCACACATGATTTGCTTTATTTTGCTGAAAGACAGTGTTTATCCTTGGTGTTGGTTTCATATGGAACTTGAAAAATGACAAGTGTAGTTGGCTAGTTGAAGGATATTGTGATGTGTTCTAATGTTGTTGTTATGTTTTTGCTGGGAAATAAGGTCTGATTTGTGATATATGATCATAGACCCATGTTAAGAGTAGTTTAATTTGCTTATTAGTCTTGTTCAAGATCTTTGCACAATCAGTTCAGTGTTTAATATCTTGTTGAAATGAAGGTTTAAACCTTGTAGTTTTGAAGTTTGGCTTGTTGTTGTGAAAGAGGAGTTCAGGATCATGTTACGAGAGTTTTCATGTCATTATGTTAACACTTTCCAAATCGAGTAATTTTAAAGGACAAATGTTGCTAGGTGTAGTTGAATATATGCGCTTGAAAATCAACTATTTGTTCAAGGCCATTTGGAATGGGATTTAGTGTGTGGTATAGGATAGAGGTGTTTACTTTATTAGATTCTAAATGATTTTGTATGAGTTCTCATGACATTAAAAAAATGCATTCATCTTGGAATGGGTTTGAACATCAAGAACATGCTCTATATTTGTCTACATTTGCATGGGCTAGACTGTAACTGTTTTAATATTTAGCTCTCCTGAATAATGGTAATTTTTGCTTAGTTGATCATGCTGGATCATGTAATTGGGCCCTTAGCATTGGCCCAGTGCTCTCTTGACATCCAAGTGTGTGCTACAGGCTTCACTCAAGACCAGCCCTCTTTGGTTTTCAACGTGCAGGCTCACAAAGGCCAATTGGGCTTGTTGCCAATTGGGTTTCTCGTATAACCAATTGTCATTTTCAGATTTTATTCTATTAGTTCTTAAGGCTCGCTTAAATGTTTTCCTTAATTGAATTCAAATTACGTTAAGCCTTTAGCTAATTAATTGTACCTTTGATTGGACTTGAGGCGAGCCATATTAGACAAGTAATAATTTATGGCCCTCAAAAACCAAGTTTAGAAAATACTTTTGATAGAATAATTTGAGGTGCTCCGCGCCAAATAAAATCTCAAATGCATGGCCCTCAGTTAATTATTTCTTTAAAATCCTTAGAACTCGAGGTGTGCCATTTAGCAAATTTTCCATGGCCCTCGCAAAGTTAACAACGCGTAGTCACTTTAGGCGCGTTATTTTAATAACTTACCTTCCTAAACTGGGGTGCACATTTCATGTGATCCAAATCCAAATCTCACAATATTAAATAAAATGTGTCTCAGGCCGCGGCGCATTTCATGTGGCGTGGTTTAAAGATACGTTTTAGATAACGTTGAAATCTTCTTAAAAATATTTAAAAGCGGTTAATAAAGTTAAAAATTACTTTAGGCTAAAACAAGTATTAAAATCATATAATAGGACAATTGTAATAGTTTAAGCGACCGTGCTAGAATCACGGAATTCGGGGGTGCCTAACACTTTTCCTCAAGTTAACAGAATTCCTTATTCAGAATTTCTGGTTCGCAGACTTCAAAAGGAAAGTCGATTTCTCTTTGATTTGGGATTTTAAAATAAATTGGTAACTTGGGACACCAGAAAATAAAATATCCCAAGTGGCGACTCTGAACTAAATAAATAATCCCATTTCGAATAATATCACTTAAATTAAAAAAAATTCCTTGCACTACCCTCGGGGTAGTGTGTAAAAAAAGAGGTGTGACAGTCAATGGTGGAGACTGGTTTTAGAAGAGAAAATAGTGGGTGATTGAAGAGGAAATCATGGGGTGTGGTTTGATACGTGGTTGAGGGGGTGAGATTTGGAGAGAGAAACTTGGGGGGAGTGGGAATATACGGTAGAGTTAAATAAGGAGACTAATTAATATTATTAAAACTCCTAAAATATACATAAATAATAATTAGGTATGTAATTAAAAGTTAAGCATGAATGGTAATATAGTTTACTATATGGCATATGAATGTAAGAATTCCTTTCTTCAATAAGCTTATATGCCGAGATTTTTCAATTAAGGATTAACATCATTTGTTGATTTTATCATTATAGTCCATAAATTTTGTAAAATTCTTGAAATTTGCTATTGGTTAATTTTTTTTGTGTGTGTATTTATAATTGATCTTTTTCTATACTAAAGAGCAGTTTAAATATTAATAATATATTAAAGCAATCCAAAAGGATCATTGACCATTTAAAGTAATATTTTCTTTTGAAAAAAGATATTATTAGCCACCTAAAACTTTTCGAGTTCGTTATTAATTAAGCAAAAGAAAAACTAAAATTTGTCATATTACATGCATATCAAAAATCTAAATTCTAGTTGATACAGTAAGGTAAATGAGCAATCTAGGGTTGGGAATAGGGATTGCAGTTAATAGTTTTTTAGTTTTTACTTTGTCTAAATATTAAATGATTAATAGTTAATTTATTCGAATTTAACTAATTTTTGCCCCACGGGTCAGCCTAGGCCCAGCCTCGGCCAAGCCTCAAGGGCCAGCGGACTGACTTGGGCCGGGCTTATAAGCCACAGTTTTAAATGGGCTCAAAAAATTCTAGCCCAACCCTACCCAAGTAGCAGGCTGGGTTGGGCTGGCCTTACGAGCCAAGCATATTTTGACGACTCTAATTATATCATATTAATAGTTTGAGGCAATTTTAGCCCTTTTATCTTTACAAAATATATATATATATATATATATATATATATATATATATATATATATATATATTTTTATTTATTTATTTATCCAAATGAGTATGTTAGTTTGACTTGATTTTTTCAAAAAGAAACCAAACTAATTAAGTCAGTCTTAAACTGTTGGAACCAAACCAAACCAATTAAGTCGGTTTTTTAGCGATTCAGTTTTGTCGGTTTTTATAGATTTTTTAGTTTTTTCGATTATTTATGGGTTTTTTTTAAATGTGAGACATACACTACCAAACATATATTCCGGCAACTACATTTTTAACACAATACTATCAAACCAATTGCATTTTGAGAAATCTATCATTTACCATGATATACAACAGCAATAGCAATAACAACAACATACCCAGTATAATCCCACAAATGGGGTATGGGGAGGATAGTATGTACGTAAACCTTACTCGTACCTGGAGAGGTAGCCGAATTTACCATGATATATTGATGATAATTGAATCAAATAGTGATGAATAATTTAAATACTCAATTAAAAATCGATTATTTGTAACATGTAATAATTCTTGTACGTAGCTAAAGCAAAACAACCAATCAAACTAGAATGTAAATGCAACAAATTAGATTATTATAATAGCAAAGAACTAGACATTAAACACAAATGACTAATGTATACACAAATGACTAATGTATCATAACATTTTAGAAACTTTATATAAAAATATACTTATATGTAGGTGTAGTAATAAATTTAAATAGCTACTTCTATGATCGGTTCGGTTAGGTTTTTTTTGGTTATTTTTTAATTAAAACCAAATCAAATTTGATCGGTTTTTAAAATTTAAAACCAAAATCAAACCAAACCTAAAAAGTATCAGATTTTTTGATCGGTTGGGGCAGAGTATATATCTAAATGCCAATAATTTGGACTCAAACCAAACCTTGTCGTGATATTTCGTCTGGAAATTGGCATTCAGATACCTCACACAGTAACAGTGGTATGCATAAGGTTCCTGCCATTCAGGCAAATGCTGTACAGAACTTAAAATACTACCATGCCGATCAGATATTAGATAAATACCTGAACAATGATTGACAACTTGCTTCTTCAAGTGGTTAAAAAAAAGCGTCCACGTCTCTTCTCTTTCATTGTCATAAATGGCAAAAGCTAGTGAAAATATTTGTCCGTTGGCATCTACTGCAACTGCGTTCAAAAGTTTATTATCATACTTTCCATAGACATGAGTACCGTCTATGAAAATTACCGAACATCAATGCACAAAACCATCAATTGCTGGTTTAAATGACTAGAACACATAGTTGAAAATATATTCCGGTCTTTCCAGACTTCGCTCATGCATCCATTCAATAACAATCCTTGGGTTAAAGTGTTTCAGTGCGGCCATGTACCTGGGTAGAGATGAAAATAACGTATCCCAGTCACCATAAAAATTTTCAAAAACACGTTTGCACCCGAGATATGCCTTTTTTTGGTTATAGTACACACATGTTCCTGGTGAACGACTGTAGTACACTCTTCAATCTTGAACCTAATGGACACTTTAAAGTATGGAATCAAGACTTGATGAAGTTGAAGTGAATGTCATTGAATGTGTCCATTTCACATCTATGGGTGCTAATATATTTGCCCACTTTTCACAACCCTGATTTCTTCATGCTGGCACGCAACATCGATTTACAACCCATAAAGTCTCTATGGCATACATCCTTGTATACCTCCTTATTTGACTCCCTTACCATTATCTCACGACACTCTCTTACGCTATAAATTTTTACAGCCCTGATTAGGCAAGCTTTATCGAAAAAATACATGCCATTTGCGAGCACCGTTGGTCTAGACTCATCCCACATTGCTGACCGAAATTCGTCAGCATCCCTTTTGAGGGAATCTACATCCGGCATACTTGGTAAATTATCAAGGTAGGAAATATTTCGCTTATAAAATGGCTCGTGAGACTCATACACTCTTGGTCTAACGGGATATAAAGGAGCATGCTCCCTCGTCATCTCATGTTCAACATTCATTTCCTCCTTATCATCACCCTCATCAGGTAAGGGTGTGTCATCTCCTGACTCATCGGCATTGTTATCATAATCACTATCATCTTCCTGACTCTGCGCATCTGCCAAATCACGAGTCAATACATCGTCTATGGGCAACTGTGTGAGGTAAGGAACATCAAGTTGCTCGTTTTCACTGCACAAAAAGAACAAAATGATAAGCTATTCAAATTGATAAATACTTTACATATAGTTGTATTACTTCACTTACATGTCATACAGTGTTGATGTTCCATAATGGACATTTTCTTATTGATGATGACTCTCGGATGGACCACTGCGGTCCAACACGCTAGAACTACGCATATTCTAACTAGGAGCGGGGTCATAACTTGTAAAATTCATATCCAGACGGTACCCCCTGTGAAAAATATGAGTGTTAATACAAATCCAATTCAACATAAAATAAATATCGTTAAAGCGTAGGAAAATTGAAGTTTACCAGTCGTATTTTGGATTATGTAAAGTCGAGAAATTATTTCCTCATTGCTCATTCGTCGGTGGTAATAAGTTTAAATCAAGTTAAACCCTTTCATTAGAAATCTGTCCGGCAAAAACTGCTCCAAAATAATCACTCGATGACTGGGGGTTATCTCTACTATGCACAACCTCATTATTGAGAACGTCTTCAACCTTGACGTACATTTCCAATAATTTTACCACAATAAATTGTCTATATTTATCCGAAATCCACAAAAAATCTCTAAGAGTTTCATCATCTTCTTAAACTCAGAATAAAAATCAAATCTCTGCAGAGTCATAAAATATGGATATCTACCGGTTATTTTAAGGTTCACCGAACGTTTTCTCACACCACTACTAGAAATTAAGCCTACGGTAACTCTTTCAAAACCGTACCTATAGATACTAAAATCGTCCCTGTAGGGATAATGGGATAGTTTGGACGTGTTCCAAGATTCAACGTTACAATAGGTCAACTATAATGGTTATTTGTAATGGGTTTCATACCGTCTCCGTATATGGCTATTGTAACGGTTATAACTGCAACTAATGACCACTCTATGGGAACGATTTTCTGTTGTGTTAGAACGGTTATAAACCGTTGTGTTATAATTGTGCTAACGAATTTTTACTTCTATTGCGACAGATTTCATGATATATTGTAACGGGTTTGTGATATATTGGAATAATTATCTGTATCCTATTGCAACAGATATTGCAACATATTGCAACGGTTATTAGAGGGATGCTATTGTTCTTTGCTAGGTCTACTGGAATGGTTATATTGTTTGTTGCAACAATTTACTATTGTAATTTCTAATATTTATGGAAGCAAAAGGAGGAATATTTTCCTATGCAATAAAATTTTATACATCATAACTTGTAGAAACCACGAAATAAGATTAAAATATCTAGCTTGCATTATCCATATACAAAAATAAAATATGAATACATTGTTTGATCAACAATTCAAAAGTCAAAATAGATGAGTTTTAATTTGCATACAAAAAGTTTTAAACCAAAATATCCTTGATGATAGAAAGTCTAACAACGATCAACAAAACTTAAGTAAGGTATTCATCATTGCTTTCATCCGCAATCGATGCACCTACAAAATTCAATCACAAATAATTAAACAAAGAAAGTTTTAAGAAAATTGAATAATAAAGTGTTGCTAATTAACTGCTCTTCCCCGTCTTGTCCTACACCGACTTCTTAGGTTCTTTTTCTCTAATGGAAAGAAAAAGTGTGTTTCTACTTTTATGTATATCCCTTTCGTCATTGACCAAGAAGTAAAATTACGGGGATGAACTTTTAAACTTCTTTGAATTTTGCATTAATGTTATCATATAGTACTTAATCATATTGGTACTCTTAAAAGATAATGATCGATGCAATTCATGCAACAATTAAGCTACCACCAATCTGCAAAAGGCAACACGCTTAAAGTCAATAAAATATAAAAAAGTATAAACAAAAAAGGAAGAAAGGAACACCACAAACTAACAGGAAGCCTCAAACAAAGATTAGAAGCACAATATTTTCAACTAAAATCAATGAAAGTATAGGAAACAAAAAAAAAGTAATAATAATTGAGTGTTGAATGATCAATTTAATAACTCAAAAAATTTCTAACTCTCTAGATTTTTAAAATTTTCGGCAGAGTTTTCTTTGTAAATAGGACTATCCCAAAAAATTTAACCTGTTCAAAACAACATTATGCTATACAACAACAACAACAACAACCCAGTATAATCTCACTTAGTGAGGTTTGGTGAGAGTAGTATGTACGCAGATCTTACCCCTACCCTGGGGTAGAGAGACTGTTTCCAAATAGACTCTCGGCATCCTTCCCTCCAAGAACTTCCCACATTGCTCTTGGGAAGACTCGAACTCACAACCTCTTGGTTGGAAGTGGAGGTTGCTTACCATCAGAGCAACCCCTCTTGTCAACATTATGCTATACACAAGAGTAATTTTTAACTCTCCCGTCTGTTACAATAATATTTAATCTCTTTAACAACATAGAACAAACCAGAATCAGCAACAGACAAACCATATCAGACAACTCTCCAGTATATTATTTTTTAAGCAACAATCTGTCGTAACATCTTCTAACACTATTACATCACAAAACAACATCACAACTAAATTATTCAACATGCTCAAGTAACAATCACTTCAGTCGCAACCTCATTTAAATAATTAAGTGCAGCACATGATTTGCCAATGTAAGACAGTAGATCTCACAAAAATTATTAAATTGTAAATGAGTTAATACCTGGAATGAGTTGGCCTTCTTTGTTGGTAGCAGTAGATGGATGATGGATTGGTTGCAATTGTTTGTTGAGCAGATAAGCTTCTTCTAATGAATTATCACCCAATGCTGCTATAATAATGTTAGCATCAATATCAATTCCTGAACGATGAAGTCGTGCAAGGATATCTGCAACAACTTTTTGATGGATAGTTGCATTTTGTTCCTCACTTTTTTCCTCCATTCTTTGTATCTTCTCCTCCAATTTTTGTATAGAATTTAAAGTATTCGAAGAGGGTTCAAATATCCTACTTTCCCTCTCAAAGAAGTTCTTGTATCCCACCGTCCATACAATCTCAGACGTCCCGGATATTCAGGTCCCATGATAGATACAAATGCCTCTACGGACTCATTGCCATTTTTGTTTTGTTATGCTTCAATTTGCTCCATTTTAGCCTACAAAGCAAATTCAAAAAAAAAAATAATTCAAGTAAATAAAAAGTAAACAAATAGAAACAAATAATTAATCTCGATATAACATTAATTAAATATAATCGCACAAATTTACTAGTTGTATCTTCATTCGAGGACTTGTATGAGCGCCTAACTTTTCTTTTCCTTGTAGCAACAAAGACTTCCTTTGCTGATAAAGCATCCAAAGTTTCTTTGTCTTTTTCCTAGTTACATGAAAGTGAGTTAGCATTCCTAGTAATCTACCATGAACTAAACAAAAGCTAAAATTGAAATTTTTTGCCACGATTTGCTAGTTACACACCAACTTAGAGTGAACTAAAGCAAAACTTCTTTCTCTCCAGCAGTGTGAGGATTCTTCAACTTTTTCCGATTCTCAGTGTTAGTTTTATACATTCTTTGAAAACAGAAAGAAATATCAAACAATGAAATATATAATACTTCTTGTTAAAATATCAAACAGAAAGGTACCAGAGTCATATATAATGCTTCCTATTAAACCCACACCTACACTCTCTCCTCTCTCTGGCGACAAGAATGGTGAACTAGGGCAGCCATGGCTGCTCCTCTCTCTCCCCAGCCTTTGGTTGTGGGAGAGCCCCATCCAACCATTGAAGAGAGCATCCAAAACAATAACAATCAAAATACATATGTTGCACGCCTGCTCCAAGAAAAAATAGCTGCTACTTTGAACCAAAAATACTTGAAACCTATTGAAGTTATACGTGGAGTTCCAACAATTCAGTTTTCAATGGAGGAACGGATGGAATTGCAAAGGAGGAGGGATTGCATCAAGCTATTGTGGTGAGTTGTCTTTGAATCATGCAACAAATGTATTAGTAAGACATGAGAAATCTGGAATTGAAGCAGCTACTGTATGTTCAAAGTTGGAGGCTACTGTTGCATTGAATGCAACTGGTGATCGACCTACTATTGGGGATCCTAAATCTACTTGTTGATTTAGTTGAAAATCCAGTAGGTGAGGTGTATAAAAAGATCATAGGACTGGGCAACAAGCAGTACAGTCAACTGGAGTACCACATCTCAGTGGCAATGTTGTCTCTACTGGGAATGCTAATAGATCTATAGCCAAACTGAATGCACATAATTTGGGCATCAACGAGGAGAAAAATATGGGGGGCAAATGGACTTGTCACGACCCCAACCTGGTCGTGATGGCGCCCAACACACTACTAGGCAAGCCTGACCATTTATATCAATAACCCCGTTTATTAAACAGATAAAGTTAAGTATCACTTAAGACAAGAATCTGAAATACTGATAATAATGCGAAAAGTCTAACAAAATACCAAAACAGCCTAACTAGGACCTGGTGTCACGACCATGAGCCTCTAATGACGACATAATATCCTACTACAAAGTCTGTCTAATACTGAAAATGCAAAAATAAAAGATAAAGATAGAGGGGAGAATCATCGGCTGCGAACGCCCTGCAGCTACCTGAAATACTCCCAGAAAGAACTCTGAATCAACTGGAATCACTCAGCCTGAGTCTGCCATGGATCTGCATACAAGGTGCAGGGAGTAAAGTGAGTACTTCCAACTCAGTGGTAATAGACATAACTAAAGGCTGAAAGTAAGAAAACACAGAAAATGCACAAGGTACTCTATATCTAGCAGTTCATATCTAAAACAGTGGAAACAATATACAACAATTAATACATTTAAAGAATAATTCATGACAGAATGCAACACATATAACGGTACAATCCAGTACCCGCTGTGGTGTGCAGCCCGCTCCACTTATTTAACGTCGACGGCGCTCACTGGGGGTGTGTACAGACTCTGGAGGGGCTCCTACAGCCCAAGCGCAATATCAGCCAGGTATTGGCATAAAACAGGCTCTCGGCCTCAATATCAATATATACATAATAATCGCTACGGTGCGTAGCCCGATCCATATCAAGGAAACATCCTCACCACTGAGTCCTCGACCCATCTCAGTCAAATAAGTCCACAGCCAATCGGGCGTGACATACTATAGGGATCTCAGCCCTCATATCATTTTCATTTAAGGTTCATGAATAAAACACAGTTATTATATTGTTTTTAATATTTGAAAACATGACTGATAATTTATGTTATGCACACAAGTGAGAAAAAACACATAAAGATCCTCTAAGGATTCTACAGGTCGGCACAAGTCCCCAAACACGGCAATACACCCAATTTACAGTAACAAGGTATGCGTTTCAGTCGCCAATATAGTAGGATTTAACACTCGGGATGGACTAAGTCTCAATCCCCAACAGTATACGACCCCACACTCATCGTGAAATACGTGTCACGCCTCAATATAGCATTACGATGTGAAAGTCCGGTGTTTCAAACCCTCAGCACAATAGTTACATCAATTACCACCTCGAACCGGCTAAAGACTAGCCCACCAAGCCTCTTCCTCTAGAATCAACCTCCTCGTGCGTCAAATCTAGTCAAAACCACAACGAATACATCACAATAGGCTAATGGAACATAACCTAATTGAAAGAACTCGAAAAACACTCAAAAATACGAAGTTGACAAAACCCGAGCCCCGGTCCCACTTCTCAAAAAATTACAAAATTTACATCTTCGGAATTCTCGTCTCGCCAAGAGTCCGTACATATAAAATACACAAGAATCGGACTCCATTTGACCCCTCAAATCATCAATTTAGACTCTCTTAGGCTTCAAGCCCTAACCTCCATTTTTACCCTTTAATTCCTTGAATTTTCGGTGTTTAATCCTTGTTTTTATACCATAACAACACTATTCGAGGCTAAAAATTCATACCTGATGGAATCACCTTCGAAATCTCTCCAAATCGCCCAAAATCGCCTCTTCCCGAAGTCCCAAAATATTTTTCTAACTTCTGAAATTTCGATAATACTGATCATTAAACCCTCAGCATTTTTTGCTTCTGCTGTCCCGCTACCGCTTATGCGGGACCGTTTATGAAGTTTTTTGACCGCTTTTGCGGTTATCATTAGACCTCCCAAAAATTACTTTTGCGACCATGCATCCGCTTCTGCGGTTTTCCAACTTCCGCTCCTGCGGTTATTTTTGTGCTTTTGCGGAACCGCTAACACGACCAATTTCCGCTTTTGCGGAATTCACCTGGGCTCCCCTTAGCCGCTTCTGCGGCTCTCCCACTGCATCTGCGGAACCGCTTAAGCGGCTCCTTTTCCGCAGACGCGAAAATACCAGAAGGGAGAAAATCTGACTGCAACTTTTGTTTAAAAACCTCCGTTTAACCATCCGAAATCATCCCGA
>MU687052.1:0-20404 GCA_026770625.1 Nicotiana glauca
ACACTTTGAAATCTTAGAAAATAACATAGATCTGAAGTAGATCTTAAAGAGAAACAAAGAAGAAAAACCTCGGAGTCTTAAGGTTTCAGCGAAAACCCTAGAGAACGAGAAAGGCCTGGAACGGACTGGTCTTGAGTCGAAGACGGACTCACAAGGCTAGGATTCGCCAGAAGGAGGCCGGAAATAGTCATAGAACTCAAATCAGAGGACCTCTGAACCGGGTATCTTCAAGATCGGACTTCGATCTTTGAACAAAGGGGTCATAGAAGGGAATGTGGGTGAGTATACGTTGCACGAAGCCTGGGAGGCCATGGTTTCCGGTGAAACAAGGTCGGAAAAGGGTCGGAGAAGGGCTAGGGTTTTAGGGGTGGCTGAGAGAATTTGGGGACGGAGAGGTTTTAAAGGCGCCTGCTGAAGAGAGAATGAGGGGGATTAGGGTTGGGGTCAGGAATCAACGGTCCTGATTTAAAAAGGGGTTCCGGGTGGGTTAGTTAATAGGGTATGGGTCGGGTAATTTATGAAATTGGGTAGTGTAATTGGGGTTAGATTGGGGCTGGAATTGTTCTAAAATTAAAATTAAAAGGGCTACAATTTAAATAGTCAATTTTTCCCAATTGATTTTTATAAAATAGTAAATGATGTTCGAAAATCAAATTGAAATACTGAATTAATAAACAGTGCATAAATACTAAATTAAAATATTATAAATGATTTTTTGATTACAAATGCTATTAAATCGAGAAATAGGCTAAAATTGCAATTTTATGCAATTTTAATTTAAAAATACCAAACGGACTTGTAAAATCAAGTAAAAATTATGTAAATTATATTTTTGTGTAAATGTGACAATAAAAATAAATTATTCACCAAAACGACAACTTTTGGGAATAATTATTGGATTTCATAGTGCAAAATAGGCCATAAATTGGTTTTAAAATCCTTGAAAATATGTGGAAAAATGCCAAAACCTTTGTGGATGCTTATATATGCATATACATGCTAATTTAAAAGTATTTTGAAATTAAAATTGCATAAAATTGCAATTTTATGCAATTTCAATTTAAAAATACCAAACGGACTTGTAAAATCAAGTAAAAATTATGTAAATTATATTTTTGTGTAAATGTGACAATAAAAATAAATTATTCACCAAAACGACAACTTTTGGGAATAATTATTGGATTTCATAGTGCAAAATAGGCCATAAATTGGTTTTAAAATCCTTGAAAATATGTGGAAAAATACCAAAACCTTTGTGGATGCTTATATATGCATATACATGCTAATTTAAAAGTATTTTGAGTATAAAAATACATAGGAAAAAATTGAGTATCAACAGTGATTTGTGGTTACAGAAACTAGACTCGGAGTACTACAACATACCAAAAATTTGGATTTAAATTCGTATTGTATCATCCCCAGTGAGCTTCGTAATCTTGGTTCAAGTTCTGTCACTGCTCGATATTCCAGTTTTGCGCATATTAACCAAAAAAATCATATATTGGTGTAGGAATGCCGAAATCACGAGTGGTTTGCGGCGACAGAAACTAGACTCGGGTTACTGCAACTTATCGAAAAATTGGATTTAGATTCGCACAGTATCATCCCAGGTGAGCTTCATAATCCTAGTTCAAGTTCTATCACTGCTCGATATTCCAGTTTTGCGCATCTTAACCAAAAAAATCATATCTTGGTGTAGGAATGACAAAATCACGAGAGGTTTGCGGCAACAGAAATGAGACTTCTACAGCTACGACATAGGTAAAAATCATAATCAGAATATGCTGATATATTCCGAGATGTTTTCTCAAATTTATGCAACATATTAAGACATAATGCCCCATTCTATCTTGCTGTCCCTTTTGTTTTATAGATTCTTCCCTTTTTTTTTCGCAGACTCTCGGAGTAGCACATAGAGCTGTGAATTCCATTAGCAAGGATGCGTTTCATCGAACATGATACACCATACCCACAACTTGAGATTATTAGCGACAAGCAGAATCCGCGCGCCCTAGTTCTAACTTTAAAAGTTCATCCTCCGGTGATAGGTGCTTTCCTGCTCGCTAGAAAACCACTTGACGCCTCCCTTGATCTTGCAGAATGGTCGACTAGAGAGACGAAGGATGCATTGGACAGATTTTCGGGCAAATCAACCAACATGAAGGTCCTACTTTTGAAGTCCTCCACCCATCAAAAAGTCGCATCTGCTAGTCCTCTTCATTGTGATTACGATGGACGTCTCGCCACTTGGAGTGTTCCTCCTTCCGGCTTTGGTATACGTCCAAATATTGGGAGTGGGTAGAAGATGTTCTTGCTCGCAACAAGTTGACATTGGATGGCATCAAGGTCTATGACGTAATCTTTGCTTCGTTGTTCACATATGACTACAATTAGAATGTCCTACGTGCCTTTTGTGAGCTTTGGCGTCTATCTGCCAATACAATTTCTACCTCTATTGGTGAACTCTCCATCTCTTTGTGGGACTTGCGAGCAATCGTAGGCCTTCCGGTGCATGGGTCTTTCTATGACGAAGTTATCCCCTCGGCTAAGGAGTTGACACAAGAAGACGATCAAGGAAAACCTTTCCTCCCAAGAAGCTGTCTGCACCTATTTTCAGCATTCTACAAACTCATGAAGGATGATGTCCATGAGGTCTCCATTCGTGATTGGGGGGGAGTTTTGGTTTCGAGGCCCGAGTAGGTATGCCAAGCCTCAGCAAAAATCATCGAGGAATCGGACTACAAGGCCGAAATTAAATCATAATCCTTCTGGAAATATTGACGCGAGCTTCCTACCATGAACCGATGAGGAGAATGCCCCCTTTATTGATCTTGGCGTGGAGGAGTCACTTAGAGCTTAGACTTATTTGGCGGCTTTCCTTGCATGTTGGCTTTGAAAATTTGTGTTCCCCAACAAGAAGATTGACTACATTCGTGCTAGCGTCTTCAAAATTGCGAGTTTGATGGCTCATGGAGAGAAGTTTTCCTTGGCGGTTCCCGTCCTTGCAAGTATTTATCATGGCTTGAAGAAGGTCTCTACTTCTCAAGATTTGGGTGCCTGCAAAGCACTCTTTCCTATTCATTATGTATATGGATGGATAGGAGCATATTTTGACACCTACTATCGTGTTAAGCGTCCACAACGAGGTCCGCAGATGTGCAAAGTTTCTGGTGAGAAGATGGCCAAGCATTTCGACCTTAGTAATGCCCGCGAGTTGTTTCAATAAGTTAGTGCGCGACAGCTTCACCATTTGGCTATGCTACAAGGGAGGGAATTGCATCTTACCGATCGTGACGAACAATTAAATTCTTGGAGTGACTTTTTTATAAGTCTTAGCTCAAGTTTCATCACCCTTAGGCAGGATGACATTCATATTGTGGAATCTTATAGCCCGCATAGGTTTAGCCGTCAATTCAACTTTTGTCAAGATGTTCCTGGCAAACTCATAGAGCGACCCTATAACGGCTCACTGAAAATGCTAGTGCAATTTGGGACTCCTGTGTTCGTCTTGGAGGTTCATCAAAGGTTATTGTCCCTACGTGTCCATTAGAAGAGGGACCTCTAATGACTCGAGAGTATGCAGATTGGTGGTCAGCTCGTCGAGTGTCCTCTTCCCGACAACGCACTCATATCGTTTTGAAAGTTCCAAGGAAAGATGATATTCCTTTATCCTCCAAAGATGATCAACATCAAAAAAACACTCATAAATGGTCTTCCAAGTCCAAGTTAATATCAAAAGATTCTTCGCCAAGCACCAAGGTCTTATCCAAGTCTACCCCTTCGACGGGCGGGGATGCCCATGTGGACAAAAGAGCTAAACATGTTTTGTTGACTTCCAAGACAACTACTGCTACTGTGGAGGTGACGAGCAATCCTTGCAAAAGAAAAGCACCTCCTACTTCGCCAAACAAAAATGTTGCGAAGGCAACCAACGTCGTGCCAACAAACGAGGAAAGGACTCAAGCTTCTGCTTTGCCCAATGAGATTTTGAACGTTAGTGCAACTTCCAGTTCGAACGAGAGTGATGTTAGTCACGACATACATTGGAATCGTTCAAAGAAGAAGGCTAAGGACACGAGCCATAGTGAGTTTGCTGACTTGGACGCTCTCAGTATCGATACTGGATTTTTCGTAGAGGGTGACCCTGGCTCGATGATGCCGTTGTCTGAACTGGAGAAACGGGTAAATATTATTTCCTTCAAATTTACTCCCTTTCTCTTCTTCTTTTTTTGTGAGCACTAAAGTTTTTTTTTTCATTTCAGTTGGGCGTTGATGAGTTGTATGATGATGTACTTGGTGACGACATGGTGGAAGGCTGTGTTTCAAGCCCAAATTCCCTTGGTGTGGCCGCAAAAAGTCCTCATACTTCATTTGATGGTGTTGAAAATCATGCTGCGAACGATGCTCTGTCGACAAATTTGAGTCTACCCAAAGAGTCGCGCCTCATTCTTCCAGAAGATGTTGTGCTTTCCACGCTAGCCATGACGAGTAAGATGGAGGTTGCCGCAAGTCAAGCAAAGCGTCTAAAAGCCTTCGAGCTTACTCCATGGCTGTTGCATCTTGATGCCAAACTTCAAGTCACAAGAGACTATTTCCCGTATTAAACTTTCTTTTGTTAACAAAATGTGGCATACCTTGTGTGAATGGATCGAAGAGTTCTTTCTTGATTCTCTGGATAGCTTCACAAAGTTGGAGGAAAGTATTGCTTTGAGTCTTGAGGAAATTAAGAAAGAAAATGTTATTGATACTTCTACCTTAGAGGCTCTTGTCGAGGCTTTCTTCAAGACGTACGCAGATTACGATGCTTTAAGATCGTCCAAGATGACTAAAGAATTTTACCAAGAGTCACTTTCTGATGCACGACGATGCCTTGATGATGCAAAATAAGAATATGAAAAAGTGAGCGAGTCTGTAGAAAAACTTCAAGCCAGTCTTGCGAGTGTTGAACAATAGCTAGCTTCCTTGGCCTCCAAAAAGAAGAAGATCGTTGCGCTCTTGGACAAACAACATGTGAAGTTGGCTAAAAGTCAAGAGAACGTTGACGTTACCTAAGGGGAGATTTATACCATCGAAGCCAATCATCCATTATCCGACGATGAAGCAGAGAAATTATCCCTCCTGAAAGGGGCAGTCGAGACAAGCCGCCAACAAATCCTTAGCTTCAAATCTTTTCCATGATTTTAGAGTTTTTTTTTTGCTCAGGATTCTCGGCTTGCAATTTAATAGCATGTAATGGAGTACTTATGTCTTGGAGCAATAAAAGTGTCTTTATTTTTTTAATATGTGATATTTCTCTTTGAGACTTGGATTCCCTCCGTTACTCCCAATTATTTCCTTCTTAAATTTCAGCATATGCCTCGTATGTTGGTTTTGTTGTTTCGCGAAAAAGAATTCATGTTTTGCTGTAAGAGACTTCAAATCATAAGCCGCTTGCTTCTATCGAAACTAGACTGATAGGACTGAAACATATCAAAAAATTAGCACGAATCTCCTTTTATATCAGCTGGAATTTATTTTCAAAGTCGATCTACACGCCTGGCCCGTGTTTAGCTCACAGCTTTGCGCACTCTGCGGAAAATAAATCATATCTCGAGATAGGAGCATCCAAATCACAGGCCATTTGCGGTTTCAGAAAGTAGACTCGGAGATCTAAAATTCATATAAATTTCATAGCAGATCCCTTTTCGGACTGTGAACAGAAAATTCACGAAGTCGACTCAACTGCAGTGAATTTTCAGATTTGCGTACCTTCGGCGAAAATAATTGTATCTTGAGCTTGGAGTGTCAGAATCGCAATCCGTCTGTTCCATTAGAAAGCAGGCTCGGAGATCTAAAATGCTTATAAATTTCATGGCGGAAATCGTTTTGGACTGTGAACAGAAAATTCACGAAGTCGACTCAACTGCAGTGAATTTTCAGATCTGTGTACCTTCGGCGAAAATAATTGTAACTTGAGCTTGGAGTGTCGGAATCGCAATCCGTCCATTCCTTTAGAAAGCAGGCTCAGAGATCTAAAACTCATATAAATTTCATAACAGAACTCTTTTTGGACTGTGAACAAAAAATTCACAAAATCGATGCTGCTGCAATGAATTTTCAGATTCGCGTGCATATAGGAGTCTTTGTGGCATAAGACCTTCTGGATTAGTCAAAGTTCCAAATCATGTATTTCCCGCATTTTTTTTGAAGCTTTTGCGACTGAACTTAGAATGAAACTCTAAGTTGCCTACGTACCTCGGTGAAGAGGATCAAGTCATAACGTAGTTCAGAATGGGTGAGTTTTTTTTTTCGTCCTAACTTTTGCCTAGGCCGCCTCTTTCGAGGTTTTCAACCTAGCGGACTCCCTCATTTTTTTTATGTCCTAACTTTTGCCTAGGCCGCCTCCTTCGAGGTTTTCAACCTAGCGGACTCCCTCATTTTTTTTTATGTCCTAACTTTTGTCTAGGCCGCCTCCTTTGAGGTTTTCAACCTAGCGAACTCCCTCATTTTTTTTTGTGTGCCATTCGCAGTTTAGGCTCGTGCGGGCCAGGAGCATTGCAACATGCAGTTTAAGCTCATGCATCAAGGAGCGTCATGACTTGCAGTTTAGGCTCGTGCGTTGAGGAGCATTTGTTCTTCAAGGATAGTACCTCTTCAAAAAATTCCCGTTGATAGGGCCAATTCTCATGCCATCTGCATCAACTAACTTGCAAGCTCCACTTGAATAGGCTTCTTGCACAACATATGGACCATCCCACTTTGAGGTGAATTTGCCCCCAAATTTGCGAGAGGTGATAATAGGTCTTCTTACTGCAAGATCTTGATCGCCAACTTGGAAGGACCTCAAGCGAACCCTTTTGTTGAAAGTACGAGAAAGACGATCTTGATAACATTCGAGACTTTGCTGAGCTTCTAGCCTTTTTTTTTTATCAAGGGACTCAAGTTTTTCAATGCACAGACAAGCATTTTCTTCTTCAGTAAGACCTTTTTGGACAGCGAGTCGCAAGGACGGGATTTGACACTCAAGAGGAAAAACTGCTTCGACTCCATAAACAAGAGAATAAGGACTTGCTCGTGTCAGCGTCCGATGAGTCATATGATTTGCCCTCAAAGCTTCTTCCATTCTGTCATGCCAATCTCTTTTAGATTTGGAGACGACCTTCTTTAACAAGTTGCAAAGCGTCTTGTTAAATGCTTCGGCTAGTCCATTTGTAGTAGCATAATACATTGACGAATTACGTTGCTTAAAGCCAAAAAGTTCACAGATCTTGGTCATCAATTGTTATCAAATGGCTTTCCATTATCTATTATTATATAACTAGGAATGCCGAAACGATATATGATGTTCACTCGAATGAAGTTTGCAACATTCTCCTTCTTCACTTCCTTGAGAGCGACGACCTCGGCCCATTTTGAGATATCTGCCAGGAACTTTGGCCCAGATTGATGTGATCCACAAACTCTAGAGTGTGCCTCTTACATAGCTTGAGTTCCTTCATCTTCCCCTAAACAATGCAAGAGAACTCCCTCAAATGATCTTTGATACAAAGTGTCTTTGTAGTAAAGGAAGCGAGGGGCACGCCGACGAATTTATGTCTTTCTTCTTGGATCTTCTGGAAGTGTCCCATAGCATAAGTAGTCGATCATGGTTTGTCATCAGTCAACCTTCACAGCTTCAGCGGCGGCTACCAAACGCTCGAGCTTGCTTTCTTCATCCTTGTTCTCATCCGGTGGCACTATCCATTTTTGGCAGATAGTGATTTGTGTCTGGGCGGGCAGAGTCAATGTCGAAGCTAGAGAAACTAAGGCGTCAGCTTTCTTATTTTCCTTCCTTGGCACATGCTGAAGAGTTACATTGCCAAGCCACCCAATCAATTTCTGTGCATAATCATAATAAGGACGCAATTCTGGCTTGTTGACCTCGTAGCTACCTGGCAATTGATTGATCACTAACTCAGAGTCTCCAAAAATATGTAATTGGAGTTGTCTCATATCAACGGCCATCTCAAGCCCAAGTATGAGTGCTTGATATTCTGCAACATTGTTGGTGCAATGTTGTGTTACGGTTAAAGAATATGGCAAGACTTCCCCTTGAGAAGTGACAAACACAACACTCGCACCATCTCCTTCACGATGTGCGACACCATCAAAATACATTTTTCATGGTGGTTGCACTTCGATGACCATCGCATCCTCATCAGGTAGTTCATTAGTCAACTCCCAATCATCAGGAATTGGATGATCTGCCAAGAAATATGCCAAAGCTTGTCCTTTCACAGCTTTTTGTGGGATATACACAATCTTGAATTGTTGAAATTGAAGGTACAACCTTGCTAATCGATCATTGAGGACGTGTTTTAACATAACAAACTTGATCGGTTTCGCCCTTGAGACGAGACGGATGACATGAGATTGAAAGTAGTGCTTCAGCTTTTGAATTGCGAAAACCAATGCCAGACATAACTTTTCGATCGGAGAATACTTCAGCTCATTTGGGGTCATCATCCTACTCAAGTAGTAGAGGGAATTTTCTTTACTTTCACCATTTTCTTTGGCCAAAAGGGCTCCCACTGACCTTTCTTGGGCTGCAATATATAGAATCAATAGCTTTCCTGGTATAGGGGCTGCCAGAACTGGAGGTTTCATCAAGTAGGATTTGATGCTTTGGAATGCATTGATACAAGCTTGGTCCCATTCAAAAGGTACACCCTTCTTCATGAGACGGCTAAAAGGCTGGCACTTCCCTGCTAGATTTGAGATGAATCTTCTAAGGTACGCCAATTTTCCTTGTAGACTTTTCAGTTCATGTATATTTCTGGGCTCTGGAATCTTCAAGATTGCATCAACTTTGGCTTGATCTATCTCAATCCCTCGATGTCGAACAATGAAGCCAAGGAATTTTCCAGAAGTAACTCCAAAGTTGCCTTTCAACGGGTTCATTCTAAGTTGATATCTGCGGAGTCGTTCGAACACCATTCTTAAGTCTTGCAAGTGGTCTCCTCTCTTTCTTGATTTCACCACTAAATCATCCACATAGCATTACACATTCTTGTGGAGGATGTCGTCAAAGATATTCTGCATTGCCCTTTGATATGTGGCGCCAGCATTCTCCAAGCCAAAAGGCATTACTTTGTAGCAATAAATGCCTTTAGGAGTTCGAAACGCAGTAAGATCTTCATCTTTTGGTGTCATACGTATTTGATTGTAGCCAGATGATCCATCCATGAAAGACATCGCCTCGTATCCGGTGGTGGAATCAATCATAAGCTTTGGAATGGGGAGCATAAATTCGTCCTTAGGGCATGCATTATTGAGGTCTTTAAAATCGACACAAACTCGAATTTGGACATTCTTCTTCTTCACAGGAACAATGCTTGAAATCCATGAAGGATATTTAACCTCCCGAATGAAACCAGCTTCGATGAGTTTATTGACCTCGACTTCGATTGATGGGATCAATTCTGGCCTGAAGCGTCTTTGGGCTTGTTTAACAGGACGAGCTCCTTTCTTGACTACGAGATGATGAACTTCTACTTTAGGATCTAAACCAGGAATCGCTTTGTAGCTCCAAGCGAAGACATCACTATATTCTTTGAGTAGCTCTACATAAGTGTTTTCTTCATCGGTGGTTAATAGGGCACTTACATAGGTGGGCATGGAGTCTTCTGCAGTGCCAATGTTGACTTCTTTCAATGCATCAACAGTCATTTTAACTCCTTCTTCTAGTTCCGCAGGAGCGTCCTCAACATCTTCGTCTTCTTGAGGATCACCATCATTAAAAGATATATGGCCACACCAAGAGCATCTCCCAAATATTCATCAACTTTCCTTACGGATGAAGTGTATTGCTCCTCATTCACAATAATGTGATATGAAGATCCTACACTTCTTCATCTTCGTCACGCTCTCTAGTGTGGACCACTGTGCGACTCTTCACTTTGAGTACCTCCCCGCATGAAATCAAAAGTTTTGATTGTCGCCTCATTCTGGAAGGGATCAGGCTTTGACACTCTTTGGAGATACTTTGGACTCTAGATGGCAAAGGTCTTCTTATCTCTTCATAGTTTCTTTGGGACTTGTTTTTCTTCCTTTTCAATGGCCCCAAACTCTCAAATACAGAAGTTCTCATAGTTGGTTCTCCAAGTCGATCAAAGACAGAAGGCCTTTTATTAGGATCAGTGGGTTTATCTTCCTTCGTGATATAGTTAATACTTGCTCTTCTAATGGAGATGCGAACTGGTGGGGGTTATTTGTAACCTAGACCCTCACGTGATTGTTTCACCACATGCTCCTTGTCCTTCATCATGTTTTCTTTCCTAGTAGCTTTAGGTGGGAGCTTCCCTAGCTTAGATGGTTCATTGGGATCATATCCAGCCTTTGCGAATAACCTATAAGCATTCGGATCACAACCTTTATTTGTGCGTTTCGTGGGGAGTGCCTTATTTTGAGGCATGTTAGGGGCCACAAACTTTTCCAGTAGCTTTGAAGATGACTTTATGGTATCAATCTGCTTGATAGGCAGGGTTAATTCTCTCAGTGCATCTTTTTGGAGGCTTAATGATTATCCTTCATCTTTCTTCACTTTAACACGATAAAGGAGCTATTTTCTTGCCTTTGGCCTTCATGGTGTCATCAACTTTTACTCCATTCATGATGTGGTTCTTCAAGTAGAACTTTGCATCGGCGAAGTATGCCTCGACTTCAGCGAACGGCTTGTCGTCAGCTACTATCTTCTTCTCGACTCCATCTTTATTATATTTCAAACATTGGTAGTAAGTTGATGGGACAACTTTGTTCTCGTGTATCCACGGCCTGCCAAGCAACAAATTGTATGAATTCTTTGAATCAATCACATGCATCCATGCGGTTGATTGCATATCTCCCATAGCGATCTCCAACTTGATAGCTCCTATGGCCCTTTATCCCCCTTGATTGAATCCTTGAATCATCAGTCGGCTTTCAGAAAGGTCTTCAGTTGAGATGCCGAGTTATTTCATTATGTGAATGGGAAGAATGTTAACTACAGATCCGTCATCTATCAAGATTCTGTTTATCCTCAGCTCTAACTCATAATCGACCATAAACAAAGGGCGATTGTGTGGTGTCTCACCAAGTAGGAGATCGTCTTCAGTGAACGTGATTTTTTCATTACAAACATCTACTTCTTGGAAGGAGGACTCAACAAGACTATTAGACAGTGATGGAGAGAGTGTTGACTTGACTTTGTTCTTTTCCTCTTCTTCTTTATCCGCATTACAGCACGATGCTTTGTCATCATCGTCAGAAATCCTCATGCGAAACCAACTCGGCAAAAATTCTCCCAAAGTCATCGGGTGGCGTGGCTTTTGGTGATGGTGTGTCTTTATATCCACCTTCTTTGGGTTCTTAACCATTTGTAGCTTCTTTAGTGTTATCACCATCTCATTCCTCGTAGGTTGCTTCATTGATCCTTTTTGCAGACTCGATTTGCGGCGTCTTCGCCGAGTCACCAGGGTCCATCCTTCTTCATCAGGTTGATCAACTCGGACTTTGACATTCTCCAACAATTCTTTATCTTCATTCCCTTCACAGATTCATATCTCAATCGGATCGAATGCGCCAAAGGTAATGGGCACATGGTTTATGCTTTCCTTTTCGTCTTCGAGCACGATCTTCTTTTGATGAGCCAAATCCATAACTTTGTCCTTGAAAACAAAGAACTTTTCAAGAGCCAAATCCATTACATGCTATTAAATCGCAAGTCGAGAATCCTAAGAAAACAAAATACTCTAAAATCATGGAAAAGGTTTGAAGCTAAGGATTTGTTGGCGGCTTGTCTCGACTGCCCCTTTCAGGAGGGATAATTTCTCTGCTTCATCGTCAGATAATGGATGATTGGCTTCGATGGTATAAATCTCCCCTTCGGTAACGTCAACGTTCTCTTGACTTTTAGCCAACATCACCTGTTGTTTGTCTAAGAGTGCGACGATCTTCTTCTTTTTGGAGGCGAAGGAAGCTAGCTGTTGTTCAACACTCGCAAGACTGGCTTGAAGTTTTTCTACAGACTCGCTCACTTTTTCATATTCTTGTTTTGCATCATCAAGGCGTCGTCGTGCATCAGAAAGTGACTCTTGGTGAAATTCTTTAGTCATCTTGGACGATCTTAAAGCATCGTAATCTATGTACGTCTTGAAGAAATACTCGACAAGTTTAATCTTCCTTCACTACTTGAAGAAAATTCCCTTCACAGGTGCACTCCTTGACGCACGAGCCTAAACTGCAAGTCATGACGCTCCTTGATGCATGATCTTAAACTGCATGCTGCAATGCTCCTGGCCCGCACGAGCCTAAACTGCGAATGGCACCCAAAAAAAAAGGCCTAGGCAAAAGTTAGGACATAAAAAAAATGAGGGAGTCCGCTAGGTTGAAAACCTCGAAAGAGGCGGCCTAGGCAAAAGTTAGGACGCATAAAAAAAATTGTAACAACTAAATTTCACTCTTGAAAAATAAAATCAAGACAAGAAATATAGCGAAAAATATTATATTCAATTTCAAGTGATGGGGTTACAACCTCTAAAATATCTCTAAATCTAAAGAGATGTAGTCCTCTGATTCTTGTCCTCACGGATGATGGTTCAAGAGCTTGAAATCTTGATCTTGAATTTGACGGATTTCAGATTTGTAGTACGTCACGAACAATTTGAAGGTCGTCACGAACCAAGATTTGGTGTTGGATTATCACGAATGGAAGATTTGAAGCCGTCCGAGGCCCATAAGCCGATGGTATTTGCAGTAATTCGGGACATTGCTTTTTCCAGCTTCATCTGGCCACTTCATCTCTGGCAGCTCAATAAGCTTTAACTGAGGAGTTCTTCAAATATTGCAGGCACATCAGAGTCTAGAAATGGGTACTCCTTTTCTTGCATCTCTTTGAGAGTAAACTTCCAATTTGCATTGTCTTGAGAAGAAGTTGTTTTCATACTCTGTTTCTTGCTCACCTTGGTAGTAAACTTCAAAGGAGAGGCATTGACGTTCATGGATTCATTGCTTTCATTCTTGGACACGAACTTGCTCTATTTCTTGACTTCTTGCTTATCCCTTCCCTTGCGAGGTTCGTAGATGGGCAGCCTTTCATTTCCCGCATAAGCCATGCTCAACTCCATATCATGAGCCCGGGTGGCAAGTTCTTCAAACGTCCTAGGCTTAATTCCTTGCAAGATGTAACGAAGTCCCCAATGCATTCCTTGGATGCACATATCTATGCCAGAAACTTTGCTTAGTCTATCTTTGCAGTTAAGGCTTGCATTCCTCCATCGATTGATAAAGTCAATAACTGGTTCATCTTTTCGTTGATGAGTGTTTGTAAGTTCCACCATGCTCACAGTACGCCTCGTACTATAAAAGCGATTGAGAAACTCTTGCTCCAATTGGTCCCAACTATTAATGGATCCAGCCTCAAGGTCGGTGTACCAATCAAAAGCATTCCCCTTTAGTGAGCGGACGAACTGCTTGACGAGGTAATCTCCATAAGTCCCTGCATTGTTGCATGTCTCAACAAAGTGCACGACATGTTGCTTTAGATTTCCCTTGCCTTCGAACTGCTGAAATTTGGGAAGTTGATAGCCGGCAAACATCTTTAAGCTATCGATTCTCGCAGTATACGGCTTTGCGTACGTGAGAGAAGACTTTGAAGCGAGCTCATACTTATCCTTGATAGTCCCCATAATGAATTCCTTCAATTGTTCTATGGTAGTTGATCCTTCAGAGGAGATATGAAGTTCTTTGGCGGATGACACTTGTTTTACTGGAGGACCAGCTTTCTCGTGGACTTCAGGAAGCTTTCCAGGTGCATGACTTGATTCTCCATCCATCATGCTTTCAACTATGTCTATCAATTTTGCGATACGGACATCTTGATCTTGAGCATACTTTGTTAAGCTATCAATCGCCTTTGTCAGGTTTGCAAGTTGCTCCTCTATTGTCGAAGTGTTAGTCATCATTGCCTCCATGATTATTGCAGATGATGAAGAATAACTGAGACCTTCCCACGGATTGAACTCAGTTTGGAACATGTCATGTGGCGAGATTGGCGTAGAAACAACACTTAAGACTTCATCATCCGGTTGGGTAAGCTGACTCTTGGTATTGTATAAAGTAAGTTGAGCAAGAGCTTTCTCCACAACTTATGCAATATTATCTCCTCTCTCTCACTTGCTAGCGAAGGACCTTTCGTCTTCGGATGATAAATATCTCAAAGCGTGCGTTGGTGCAGACGACACTTGGAGTGCTTGTTGTCCCAAGACGCTCGCCTTGCTCCGGGTTATTGGCCCAAGACTCCCCATAGTAACGTTCAGGATACTTTCAACGTCAGAAGAAAACTTGGAGTCAACAACTTTTGAGTCGATCTTCTTCGAAGCCATCTTAGTGATCTTGAATGTTGAGAGTTAAGAAGAGACGAGAGGTAGAGATCGTCCCACTGGGCGTGCCAAAATTTGTAACAACAAAATTTCGCTCCTGAAAAATAATAATCAAGATAAGAAATATATCGACAAATATTATATTTAATTTCAAGTGATGGGGTTACAATCTCTAAAATATTTCTAAATCTAAAGAGATGTAGTCCTCTGATTCTCCTCCTTACGGATGATGGTTCAAGAGCTTGAAAGCTTGATCTTGAACTTGACAGATTTTAGATTTGTAGTACGTCACGAACAATTTGAAGCTCGTCATGAACCAGGATTTGGTGTTGGGTTATCACGAACGGAAGATTTGAAGCCGCCTGCCTATGACTTGAGTTCGCCTTTGGAATTTGACCACAGAGGATGATTACAGATATGGATGGAGACATTGATGCTATTCTTCAGAGCTTCTTTATCCTTTCCTTATGCTTACTTGCTTGTCTCTTATCCTTCTCCTTTGACCCCTTTACATAGGTGTGGGGTGGAGTAATCTCCAAGAAAACCCTAGTGGATCATTGCGTTTGAGGCTTATGGGCCGACCCATTTGATAGAAGACCAATTGACGGGCTAGCCCAATAATATTTTGGACCTTTATTTAAATCAATTTAATTGGATTTAAATAACAAACCCAATTATACCAGTCCATGTTACTTAATTGGAATAATATATATTTAATTTGTGGTAAAATCCAAATTTCTTATGGATTTAAATTTGACAAAATTTTAATTGTCTACAACGGGCAATAAGAATATCAAGAAGGTACTAAGGAAGATGGTCGAAAGTCACAAAAAATGGCATGAGAAGTTAGCATTTGCCTTGCTGGGATACCGCACCACGATCCGCACATCAACCAGGGCACCTCCCTACATGCTAGTTTATGGTACAGAGGCGGTCATTCCCGCCGAGGTAGAAATTCTTTCCTTAAGGATCATACAAGAAGCAGAGCTGGACGAATCAGAATGGGTAAGAGGTCGCTACGAGCAGTTAGCCATTATAGATTGAAAAAGGATAAATGCAGTTTGTCGCAGTCAGTTGTATCAGAACAGAATGTCCAGAGCCTTCAACAAAAGAGTCAAGCCAAGGAAGTTTACACCGGGGCAACTGGTGTTGAAGAAGATATTCCCGCATTAAGATGAAGCCAAGGGGAAATTTTCTCCAAACTGGCAAGGTCCGTACAGGGTTCACCGGGTTCTAACTGGAGGAGCCCTTATTCTTGCAGAAATGGACGGGGAAGTCTGGCCAAAGCCAATAAACTCAGACGCAGTGAAACCATATTATGTTTAATCACCTATGATTTCTTTATGATGTAACTTGAACTACGCCTGACCTGATTCCCGTTTAAGAGGGGATACGTAAGCAGTCCTATGGGTTCGATAACAATTTAATAAAAAATTCCATTTGCCCCTATTATTGGAACAGGGGCAGAATTTTGAGGAGGAACCTCAAAATTCCGAAGATGGTCTTCAGCCGCTCATCGCCAAGGATTTCACCTCAGTAAACTGGGGAAGAATTTTGAGGAGGACCCTCAAAATTCCGAAGTTGATTTTGCATTCGTTCAGCGCAGCCGTTAGAAGTTCCAGCCCAGTAAACTGGAGTAGAATTTTGAGGGGGACCCTCAAAATTCCGGAGCTAGAGAGGTTGCAATGCTTTGAACCATGTTGCGGTCATTGGTTCATCTAAAAAAACTATTTTCCACTTACGTTATATTTGTTAAATCATGCATAACTATGATAGCTACTGTTTAACAATGCTACCCCAATGATACGCAACGCTGGAAGCCACGGGAAAATGAGCTAACCTTTCCCCTTACAAAACTCACGATTTTCTTTGGATGCAGGCAGCCGAGTCACAAACATATTGCGTGTTCGCATTGAACCGTCGTGCCTATTCGCATTTGCTATCCGCACGCAATATCCCCCAGCAGCCACAATATCACAATCAGTTACCAGCAATCAACTAAGAATCTTTTATTCCCATCTGCATTTCCTGCATTGCATAAGGCTACCTTTCTACCTTCCGAGACTAAGCGTTATCTCCATCTGCATTTTCTGCATTGCATAAGGCTACCTTTCTGCCTTCTGAGACAAGCATTGTCTCCATCTGCATTTTCCGCATTGCATAAGGCTACCTTTCTGCCTTCTGAGACTAAGTGTTGTCTCCATCTGCATTTTCTGTATTGCATAAGGCTACCTTTCTGCCTTCCGAGACTAAGCGTTGTCTCCACCTTCATTTCCTGCATTGCATAAGGCTACCTTTCTGCCTTCTGAGGTTAAGCTCTGCCTCCACTTGTATGACTGAAATATTGCCACTTTCATTTACGTCTTGCAATCGACTGAAACATCACCATTTACATTTTTCGCATTGGCTGAAACATCGCCATTTACATTTTTTTTGCATCGGCTGAAATATCGCCAAACCGTATTTAAAGTTCTGTCGGCTGAAATATCGCCATTTACATTTTTTGCACTGGCTGAAATATTGCCAAACTACTATTTAAATTATCTGTCTGCTGAAATGTCGCCATTCACATTTTTTCGCACCGGCTGAAATATCTCCAAACTGTATTTAAATTCTTGCCGGCTGAAATATCGCCATTTACATTTTTGCACCGGCTGAAATACCACCAAATCTTGCATTTCATGGGCTGAAATATCGCCAAACTATCCAAAGGCATCATCGTTCGGAGGCATCATCTTCGTAGCCCGAGAACACCATGCCATGGCCTGAGGATCCCACTTTATATCTTGCACATCATTATTCAAAGGTATCATGTTTTGGAGGCACCATTATCATGGCCCGAGAATGTCATTTCATAGCCTGCGAATCTTTTAATTTTGCACTTCATGGCCCAGGACATCATGGTCTGAAGACATCATCCTAACCGTCCGTGGGCAGCATTCATGGTCCAACGGGAACTTGCATCACGTTTAAGTTTATGCACGATATACGTCTATATTTCTCTCTTGCAGGTATACCGGCTAGCAGCGGCCGTCTCAGTGGGAACGACCCCGTTCCGGTTCTCGCAGCCGATCAACTTCAAGATACCTCTTGCTTCCCCCAAACATCGTGCTTATCTTTTTAAAATCACCATCGGCATGTTCCGTTAATGGTTTCTGAACTACATACAACTTGATTCCTGTAAAACCAGGGATATGTAGGCAGCTCATAAACCGGAGCTCGGTCAAACTCTTTTCAAACCACCACTTTCGGTCAAAATTGGCCATCATATCTTTACCCGATAACTCTTTCATCCTTCCCGGGTAAAGAGGGGTAGCTGTTGATACCCAATTTTTCCTGAAGTATTTTTATACCGAAATATTTCCAAAATGGCATATTGGTGCATATATAAGCACATCCAAGAGCTTTGATATTTTTAATGATTTTTTAAACCAATTACATAATAAAATCCAATAATTATTCCCAAAATTATCATTTTGGTGAATAATTCATTTTATTTTCATATTTACACCTACATATAATTAAAGTAATTTTCGTATATTTTATACAAATTTGTTTGGTATTTTAAAGCTAAATTGCATATAATTGCAATTATAGCCTATCTTGTAATTTATGACATTTTATGTTTATAAAATCAATCCCAACATTTTTAATTAATATTTATATAATACTTATTTACCCAGTACGTTTAATTTTGTTTTTAAAATCAGTATTACTATTTTTATATAAAATCAAAAGGGGAAAATTGGCTATTTACAATTTGGCCTTTATTGCATTTCAATTGTAGCCAATTTGGCACCCCATTTCAGCCCCAATTTAAAACCCAATTACCCAGCCCAATTAACATGCCTACCCGACCCAGTACATGTTGAACCGACCCAACCCATATCCCTTTTAAATCTCGGCCGTTGATCATTTAGATCAACGACCACCGTTACTTCTTTCCTTTTTTAATTCACACAACCGCCTAACCCTATCTCATTTTCCCAATCCGCCACCCTCAAACGCTCTCGTCTCTCGAGCTCTCTCAAAACCCTAACCGCTGCCTCCCATCGAAACCCTAATCCATGGATCCCAGACTCATCGGAGCCCTACACCGGCCTCCCATGGCTTCTACGGTCTCATCTCTAAGATCCTATAACTAGATCTTGAAAAGGTCTCGACCAAGCTTTGCTCGATGGTTGTTCTCTGGTCATCTTCAACCTCTGTCCGTCCAGCCATGGCCATTCGAGTTCGATCTTTGACTTCTCTGCTCAGATCAATGGTTTCCAAAGCCTATCTCGTCTCTTGGGTTTCTATCGAAACCCTAATCTCAAAGGTTCCTTCGATTTATTTTAGATCTGTTCTGGATCTATGTGTGTGAGAACCTTCTATGCGTTTTTCTCAAAGATTCTTTAATGTTTGCTTTCAGAAACTCTATTTTTCTCAACTAGGGTTTCATGTTATTTTATCTCGAACATCTTTTCTCTGAATCTCAACATATTTTTATTGTGTTTGTTTGTGTTATTTTCTATCTGAACTCGCATGTTGAAAAACCTAATTTTCTTAGGTATTTTGTTTGAGTTTCCTAGTCTGTTTGTTAGTGGTTGTTTGATTCACCTTATTTTTATCTGAATTAGCATGTGAAAAGTCCTAATTTTGGGATCTTGTTTGAGTTTCTATTTGTTATTCACTTGATTTACCCTCTCCTATATTTGATTTAGCATGAGTGAAAACCCTAATTTTGGGGCTTATCCGGGATTCTAAACCTGTTTTGTTTGTTTGACTACTCATCTCCTCTAAACTCATTTGATTCTCTAAAACCCTAGTTTCTTTAGGGACTATTCAATCTCTTTTTGTTTGTACAACTCGTTCGTTGAAATTGCAGTGTGCTTCCATTCTCTTGACTATTTTTTGGTTCTGAGTTCTTTGCATGCTTCTGAATCTTTTCTCTACTGTTAAGCACTAAAACTTGGCTATCATACCTTTTAGTTACTGCTACATGCTATTACTTTTCCACAACTTAGCTTCACGTGCCTATTACTTGTGCATTCATGCATATTTATATATATATATATTGAGTTCTTTCTGTAACTTGTGAGTAATTTTGAAAAAAAAAACTTTTCCTTAGTAAAATTCTGATTTTACTCGCCCGTTAAGGGGTAATTGATTCTTTTCCTTTGATTGGCCTCCCTGAATCTTTCCAAATTTTTTTTACACCCTATACTTAGACTTAATTTCCCATTATATTACCTTACTACTTCTTTTATGGCAACAGCCATTCTATTTTACAAGGTTCATTCTCCCTTTCCTTATTTAAAACCTATTAGCATCTGTTTGAATAAAAATCCCCTGATTGAAGGGGAATCTTATACTAATTTGATTCTGATTTATATCCATGCCATATTTTTGTTAGACTTTTACTTATTACCTTATTTCTCTACACGTTTTCAAAGCTATAAATACTCTCCTCCCTTTTCTTTGAGAGAAAAAGACAAAGAGACAATCTGAGTTCACAATTCACTCTCACTTAAACTCTCTCTTTCTGATACTTGCACTGCTGTGGACTTTGTTTACTTTCTTCTGCACTCTTTTGCTTCTCTACTGGTATGTCTCAATTAGTTTACTTGCCTCAACAAAAATGAGTTTAATTCTGCCCATTTGCTTCAAGCATATTGTCGCATGTTTCCCCTTTCCTTTATAGTTAAGTATTTAAAATTATGTATGCAGTCAGTTGTTTGTCATGAATTTGATACTTTATGAATCCCCTTACCCTTTACCCTTTGTATGTGAGTTATGGTTCAGGACATAACAACACTTAAATTTGTTGTTTATGATCCTGAACTGGATTCTTTGAATCCCAAACTCAATCAATGCCCATTCCCTTTTCCACTTTTATGTGTCTAAGCCCTGGACAGGGGTTTGATAGTGTCCTAATCACTATCTAGACTTTGGTCTGACCTTCAAAAGGTCTGCTCCTAACTTGTTTAACCAAACAAGTGGTCAGGGGTGTGCCAGCCTACTTTGTGGCTAGGTATGACCACCACCTG
>MU687052.1:21585-45408 GCA_026770625.1 Nicotiana glauca
TGGAATCCCTGAGATTCCTTGGAACTTTGAAACACCTTGGATAAAGAGAAGACTTCGGAAATCTGGATCCCGGAAGTGGCTCAATCGTATGTTATTAGACATTAAGGTTGAATTAGGCTGCTCGGATCTAACTGTTAGCTTTTGGTGTATCTTTTACTTTCCAGTTTGATTCATTGGGTTGTAATAATTTTGTATGAAACTCGGGGAGTATAGTAAAAGGGTGTGGGAGGGGTCTTTACTTTTCTTGCATCCAGGGGGTAGAAATCATGAGTTAGGATTTTTTTTATCAAACTAGAAATCCTGCCTATAGGGTCTTTAATACTGATTCAATCACATAGAGACCATGCCTATAGGATTTAAATCTTAACTTTATCGCAAAATCACCTAGAAAGCATGTCTATAGGATTTAAAATTTATGTTCTGTAATGAAACATATAGAGATCATGTTTATAGGCTCTTGCATTTCTACATATACAAATGTCATTAGGCAAACCGTTTATAGGCTTAATAACAAAGTTGCATATAGACATCATGTGTATAAGACTCCTATTATTGTCATGAAAGGGTTTTAAAATCAGTAAACGTATAGAAAGCATGCCTATATGAAACCTCGTCTTTAATAGCATCATTCGTCCTTAAGAGTATCGATTGCTGGAACTCATGTCTTTACTAAAACTAGTAATTTTCTACTTCTCAAACCCGCTAAAATTGGTAAACCTTTTTCTATAACCAATTTGCACTCCCCCGAGACTCGTAAACCTTTTAATCAGTCTACATTTTTTCTTAAACTACTGGTAACTCTTTGCATCTTTTTCCTGAAATTAATTGATCCTACGCCTAGGCTTTATTTATTTATTTTTTATTTCAACTCATAAACAAAAGGTTGGCTAATTAATGAATTGGGTCAGTCCCTGACAACTGTATCCAAGTTGCCTAATGCAGACTTTCTATTTAAATACATGTGTTGAACCAGTCCGCTCGCTGCTTAATTTAAATCTAAGACCAAATCAGTATTTGTCAAGGCATGCTGAACTAAATGATTATTTGACTTCAGGGGTTAATTTGAGCCTTGTATGCTTGTTTGTTCTCCACTTTTACTTGATACTTGTTTTGAATGTTGAGCTAGAATTTTACCATTTAAACTCCACAAAGGCCCCCATCCCTTTCTTCCCTTTTAGGATTAGAAGACCTAATACCCCGGGACTAATAGGATTGGGACGGGTAGTAGTATGCGATAAGTAAACGATACCGTTCCGCGCTTTAATACCTTAACGGGGTGGGAAGGGTAGGCACGGAGATGATGACACGATAACACTCCGTGTACAACTGAGTACCAGTGTTGTGCGAATGATCCATGTAATGTATAAACCTAGGACCCCTTTCTCCTTCTTTATTAGTTTAACAAAATTTTCTGAATCTTTAAAGCTATTGCATTTTCAATTTTTTGCTTCTCGCATGATCTTTCGGATTATTTGCACTAAGTCCTTGACCTTTTTCCTCTACTTGCACGTTTTTATTTTACAAAAATTGCTCCTTTAAAATTTAGCACTTCTTTTAACCCTTTGTGCTTCTTGTACTTATTTATTTATATTTACATCTAATTGTAGCATGGCCGGAAACCACACTAGTGGATCTTGAGGGGCGCCTAACACCTTCCCCTCGAGATAATTTCAAGCCCTTACCCAAAGCTCTAGTCTGCATCTTTAATTCTTCTAAAATAGTCCTAATGCACTATAATCATTAGGTGGAGACTCTCCAAACTCTCAAAAAACCCAATTCCCAAAGTGGGAAAAGAGTTGTCTTCCCGAATGTCGTGAACCCGATTCCTCTTTAGAAAAAAAAAGGGGGCGTCGACACAGGTTCGATCGGAACGTAGTGCCAATGGGTGTGCCACTTGTCAAAATACAACTTCAACATCGATATGCCAGACATCGTGTTCGCCATCAGTAAAATTAGAGACGCCAAGTGGCCCAAACATATATAGTCGAATCCTTCGCAAAGGAATTACAACTCAGTATGCGAATTTCACAACATGCACAGCCATAGGATCGAGGATTGTCATCAGCTACGAGAAGAGGTAGCTCGAATACTTAACAAAGGACATCTCCGGCAATTCCTTAGCGATTGAGCCAATAATCAGTTCCGGGAAAGGGAGGCAACCAAGAAAACGAGGCAAACAAACTCAACATGTCATCCACATGATCTTGGGGACGCCGATGCCCTACATGAACCTGTAATGAGAAGAACAAAAATACCTATCACCAGAGAAAAGCGAATGCGGGGATATATTCTTGAGGACGCCCTGACATTCAGCGAAGAAGACATCGAGACCTTGTCTTTACCTCACAAGGACTCATTGGTAATCTCCTTCCTTGTAAATTCTTTTCAAATAAAACGTGTACTCATGGATCTAGGTATCTCGGCCAATATTCTCAGTTCAAGGGTGATAGAGCAGCTCGGATTACTCAACCAAATCATGCCTGCCACTCGAGTCCTCAACAGATTCAACATGGCAAGTGAAACAATGAAAGGAGAAATCATCTTTCCGGACACCGTGGCTGGTACGACCCAAGATGCCAAATTCCATGTCATCGAAGGCGACATGAGTTTTAACGCCGTATTCGGGTGTCCGTGGATACACTGTATAAGAGCGATACCTTTCACCCTTCACCAGATGATGAAATTTCAAACAAAGGATGGATTAAAACTGTCTATGGGGAAAAACATGCGGCAAGGGAAATGTTCGCAATACACAATGTGGCACCAATGCTCGCACCTCCGCCCTCGAATAAACCAAATGGCGATCGGGCCTTACCCTCGATCAAACTTGACGAAATGAAGTAAAGGATCATACTGCGTCCTCACCTCGGGAAATTGAAATAGATCAGCTCTCGTGATTGTAGCATATCAATCCTCGAGGCGTCGCTGGCATATCTCACTTCAAGGTACGACCATCTCCCTTTTTGTTTCGAATTTTGGACTAACCCTTATGCAAGCACTCAATCGGAGTGGTCAGAACGTTAACTCTACTCGAAGACCTTAGGGTTCTAAAATCACTCGTTGCACTCTTTTCCTTCGATCGAGTTTTTGTCCCAAAAGAAAGGTTTTTGCTGGCAAGGTTGTTAACGAGCCTACGTCTGCGTGCTACCTAAGGGAAACTCAACAAATGCTCAAACTTCTGTTGCAATTAATTTGAACATTGGGGGGGGGGGCATTCCCCTAGGAAGCCACCCATTCTAAAAAAAGTCATGAAATGCCAAATGGGGTCCCTGTAGGAAAGTAATGTACCGGGCCAAACAGTCAAACGAACCGTCTCTATATAGCTAGGCTCACTTCAGCGAATACTTGTACTATTGTACCGGATATTCAAAGAATATATTTTGTAAAAAACACCTTGGCAAGATAAGCTACAATTCCTCCACCGAAAATGTCCCGAACACTCGGGGACTCGGCAATTCAACACTTAGATGACCTCCAGGTTGAAACTCTGAAATCATAAAGCCTTAAGGTAAGGCAACGTGGAAATCGGTAAGCATCTCCAATATCGAAGGTACCTCGAGTACTTCGGGACTGACATCAAAAGTTTGAAAGAGAAACGTACGGCATCAAGGGTCGGAACCCCATTCTCGTAAGACCTCAATTAGGCAACTCCGAACTCGCGAGTAACAGCCTTTGAGCCTAAGCAAACTTGATGACTCAAAGATTGTCACCAGCCGCCACTCACTTAAAAAACCGAGGGAGTAAGCAAGGTCTATTCAATATAACAACAAAATCTGTAAGACCTTAATGGCATGAAAAATCTGTAAGACCTCAACAGTATGGAAAAAATTGTAAGACCTCAATGGCATGACAAAACTGTAAGACCTCAACAGGCATGAAAAAAATATAAGACCTCAATGGCATGAAAAAACAATAAGACCTCAACGACATGTAAAAATTATAAGACCTCAACATGCATGAAAAAACTACAAGACCTCAACGGCATGAAAAAACCTGTAAGACCTCAACAGCATGACAAAACGGTCAGACCTCAATAGGCATGACAAAACTGTTAGACCTCAATAGGCATGAAAATTTTGTAATACCTTACTACAGGAATAAAACTCGATCCCGAAGTTTAGGTTATATGTCGCATTTGTAAGACTCCGGGAAGGGCATACCCTCGATGTAGATGCCTAAACTGCCACACTCAGGATAAAAAATGGCTCCGGCCAAACTCAAATGACTACGGTCAATACGGCTGCACCAACCATATTAATGCGACTCGGGGACGCTCGATCGTCGATACAAAATCACATGCCATTACTTCGAATCTACTTCAAAGAGAACCGGTTAAAACAAGCTACCTAAACAGGAAAAAATCTTCGAACATGTCAGATCCAAATCACAAGACTTTGAGCTACTCAGCCTGCAAACCAAACCTTCCGAGGTGCTCTAACATTGCCGCTAATGACTTGAAATCGAGGTTCTTCCCGAAACGACGACAGGTCAGGAAAAATTATTTCAAAAAAGTCCTTAACAAGAGGAAAATAAAGCCTACATATGCCTAAGGGCAAAAGCATAAGAGCCATTGTCGCCTGCCAAACAAGCCTCAAGGCCACACACTAAATGGTCGCAACGACAAAAAGCATAAGAGCCACTGTTTCCAGCTTAAAAAAAATTTGAAAGCTTGAGGATCAAAATGAGCTCGAGTCGTAACCCGATTCGGAGACCAGATCCAAAATAGTTAACTATACATGCCTAAGGGCGTAGCGTAAGAGCCATCGCCGCCAGCTTTACGAGCCTCAAGGCCACATACCTAAAAGGTCGTTTTGACCTGAGGCATAAGAGCCACTATTGCCAACATACAAAAAAAACTTGAGGGTCAACTGAGCTCGAGTCGCAACCCAACTCAGAGACTGAACCCAAAATAATTAAAGTACAAATGCCCAAGGGCAAGGCATAAGGGTCATTGTCGTCCGCCCATACAGACACAAAAGCTTGAGGGTCGAGTAGGCTAGAGTCAAAACTTGATTCACAGACTGAACCCAAAATAATTGAGCAAAGCATAAGAGCTATAACGCCAGCATATGTTAAAGAACGCATCAATCGAGCATGAAAGAGCCTCCGGGCCTACCCGATGAGCCCCGGAGCCGTATTACAAATCTAAGGGCTCTCACGAACTCCAGAACTAGTCCACCTAGTCAGAAGCAAGGCAAAAAGGGATACATAGGAAATAAAGCTCCAGGCTTTCTTGTATTTACATACGTAAAAAAGTGCATTCTCCATCTACAAACGCGCTCTGCGAATATCACATACAAAATGGCAAAGTCTACGCCCTGCTCTATAAGGCTATGGCCTACCAGCCTCATCTTCACTCTCCGTGGCATCGGCCAGAAATGACCGAGTATCGGGTTCATTCGCCCTCGCTCGAGCTAGCTCTTCCGGAAGAACAAAACCCCTGGAGCCGTCTTCAAGTACCCTTCTCGGGATATGCAACAAACATATTCCTCAATCCTCTCTTCATGGTCGAGGGCCCTCTTCAACTCAGCTTAGGCATCAGCAGCGTCCTTCAAATGATTCGTCGTCTCATGATCAGCCTTAGTCAGGCTCGATGCTATTTCAACCCAAGCATCAACGATCTCAGCCCTGACCTTCGAATGTTCGGACTTGAGCTTTGTGATCATATCCGCGTGAACTAAAGTGCTATCACGAGAAGAGCGGAGTTGGGTCTCGAAGGCGGGAACTTTAGCAAAGGCACCCTTCTCCTCTGAAGCTTAAGCCTGCATCTAAGCTCTCAACTCACAACAGTCGTTCCTAACTCGGTTGGATTCACCCCTAAGGTGCTCCAGAGCCTTCATCTTTTTTCCCAACTAAGATAGGCAAGAAGTTAACCTAAAAGGTCAAAGAGCAAAGCGCATACCACGAGAAGTTACCCGCTCCATCAAATAGCTCTCATAATTCGAGCTCCTGTACGCCCCATATCGCTAGTAGATCAACTCGACTTCCTTCTCCTCGCAAAGGAGCCTAAGGGACATAACCTCATTTAGGGCTTTCCCAAGCCTAGCTCCAGAACGAAGCAGTCCGGACTCAAGCTTGTTGGAGGCCTACAAAAGAAAACTTAATAAGGAGTATAAGATGATAGCGAGAGAGGAATAAGTGCAATGCTCACCATGGTATTTTTCTTTCCATCTATCTCGGGACAAAGCTCACCACTTGCACTCCTCGAAGGACGAGTGGAAAAATCCTCGGGCCAAGCCTAGCAGGTCAAGAACGTTGCCTAAAGCCCGCAAAAGCACTACAGAAGAAGGGAGGAAGACACAACTACTAAATCTTCTCTCGCCATAGGCAGAACTAATGAAGCACGGGGCACATCACCTAAGAGTATAGCTCCATTCTCCAATAAATAATATGGGCTCCTAAGGTATAATGCTAGCAGTCAACACTCGAGTAAAGCGTCTTGCCTATATTCGATCTCTGTTGTCCTCAATGAATGCAATGAAGGGCTTAATCAATCGACATCGTGAAGTCAACAGACCCCGATGATCTCGAAGACCGGGAGCGAAGCTCTCCCCCCTATCGGATAAAACCCGACATAGCTTCCATAGTGGTCGCAAAGGTGAAGAACTAAAAGGCAAAAAGATGTGCAGGCGTGTTAATGCCATAATACTAAAAACATGGCACAAAAAGAAAATGGCAACTGCTTAAAATGGGGTGACCCATGAAAAGGCGGAAACACCCTCATATTATATGTGGGAAAGGCGGCGACGATTCGCCAACCTCAAAGTCGGTCGGGAACACTAGCTAATAATATCCTCTCTAGTCCCGAGCCGGTACCCAACCTCGAAGACCTCCATCAAGGTAAGGCTACACTCCAAGGAGCCAACAAAACCTTTACCAACACAAGGATGGCACCCGACATCGAGGATCTCCATCAAAGAGAATCAAGCCCTGGAGAAATGAGCGCTTTCCGAATGTCGTCCGTGTGAACCTAGTTTTGGGTGCTGTCCAGGGTCGGACAAACCCCTTTTAGGAATCTATCTACAAGACTATAAGGCTATTTAAACTCAAATGCACTCCCGGGTAGTCCCAGTGCGAGCAAGTCTTCGCTCGGAGACTGCTTTTAAGAGATTAAAAGTATCTCCCACCAATAGATCCCCAAGTGAATTTCTTCTCAAAGGTTATTACCTAACTCAACTGGTAAGTCACGTCTCTGAGGGTCATATTTATGCGCAGCCAGGGTCTGGCAGCCCGAGTTTATTGGCCTTATTCAGGATCAATATAAGGAATCACGAGAGACCCCGCACGAAGCCGTTTTCATCAACCAAAGGTCGGAAGGAATACTCGCATTCGGGTTCAATGTTAGCAACGACAAACAAGATCATGCATTCGGGGTCTCCACAAGCATAAATAAATACGGCAAGCATCAAAGGCAGAAATCATGAAAATATCGTATATTCATAAACGTTTGATTACAATGGCCATCGAGGGTACTTACATATGGTTACAAAAGCATGCAAGGCGATCCTTACACAGGAACAAAAAGGCGGAAGGGTGTACATACAACAAAAGCCTAAGAAATCTAGCCTATTCCTAAAGGTGCATCCTCCATAGCGACATCTTCGGTATCATCTCCTCGGGCGTGCGACCTCAAAGGCAATATCTTCCAAGCCCAATCCTCTCGGGAGTCTCATCTCGATCCTCCCAAAATGGCATCTTCAAAAGGGAGGATATAGAAGAAGAAAGCGATGGCGACGAGCAAAGTGATGAAGGAAGAGCCGAAAGGAGACAAGAAGTGGTTGGGTAAAAAATCTGGCTAGTATGAACTCAACTAGTATTACCATCATAAAGCCACTTCTTGAGACGTTTCCTCGGCCTGGGAGGTGACAGACAATAAAAAGTGCCACCATACCTTAAGGAATCCAAAGAGGGTGTATTACGCCAAGCCGAGGAAGGAAGGTAAGCAGCAGTGTATAATCCGAGCCACCTCTTGAGTAGTGGTGCATAATCCAAATACTTCATTGGGTCCGAGGAAATCGGTCCTCTACTTCATCGCCCCGAGCTAATAGAGACATCAACAACAACAACAACAATAACATCAAGGCAGTACCACTTCGTCCGACCAGAGAAGGTTTGAGAGACAGGCTGTAACACGCATGATGTTGTTGTGAAATCATAAGGCCATGGGCCTCAAACATAGTGAAACAACAAAGAATAAAGATAGCAAGAAAGGAGGAAAGCATAGATATCGGAGGATGCTTGGATGAAAAATTGGTCACAAGAAGCCCCATTTATAGGGGAGAAGGGCAAAGTAACCGACGATACCATTATCTCCCTCGAAAAACGTAATGACAGCACATTCAATACGTTTGTGGGAGCTGAATCAATGATAACATTATGACCCAAAAAAATAAGAAATCATGACACGTCGAACAACCCTAAAAAGGCAAAACGGTGAAACATTTTGGCACTCATGAGGGTTGCATCATCAGCATGACGTCATTATGGGAGCCCATAGAGTGGGATGTCAAAATCATTTCTTATCGCTTCTCTCTAAAAAATGCGGAGATTATCTATGTACGGTGAAATCAGGGGGACCAATTTCTCATTGAAAAAGTGCTTTAGGAGGTCGCCTTGGAGGCTCGAGACCTTGAGCCGGGTACTTCCCTCAAGATCTGTCGACGCCCCTTTTTCTCGCAAAATCGGGTTTATGACATTTGAGAGGACAACTCTATTCCCTTTTGGGATTTGGATTTTTGGATTTGAAAAGTCGCCACCTAATGATTAAGTGCATTAGGACACTAAGAGTTTTTGAGTTGGAAAACTAGAGTTCAAGTAAGGGCTAGAAATTATCTCGAGGGGAAGGTGTTAGGCACCCCTCAAGATCCACTAGTGTGGTTCTCGGCCATGTCATATTGTGACTTTAAATGCAAACAACAAGTAGGCAAACAAATACAAAGGGGTTTTCACATAATAGTTGCAAGAGATTAAGGAAGTTAAAGAAACTGAATTTTGATAGAGGAAGCAGTCTTGAATAAAAGAGGAAATTTTCATATAGTTGTTGCAAGCAGTTTAAAAGCTGAAGTTTTGGTGAAAAAATAGTTGAGATTCTGAAAATAAAGTGGATAAATGAGGGAAGGGGTCCTAGGTTTATACATAATATGGATCACTCCACACAACACCGGGTAACCGTTTATACACGTGGTGTTATCGCATGGTCATCATATCTATATCTACCCGTTCCTACCACGTTAAGGTATTAAATGTGGAATGTTCTCGTTTTACCTATTGCATGCTATTACCCGCCCCCATCTTATCAGTCCCAGAGGCACTTAGGACCACTAATCCTAAAGGGTAAGATATTAGGCTGATTGGTTTCAAAGGATAAATATCTAAGGCGACATACAAAAGCATATACTGCATGTTGGAGGAAGTATGTAGACATATAAAGGCTCATGTATACCTCCTCAAACAAAACACATAAATAGTATGACTAAAACATAATTAAGATCTCAAAATATAGGAGCTGTTAAAACTTGGTTTTGAAAATGAAGTAGTAACAATAATAGCACGATTCTGAGCAAAGGTGAGTAACCTAGTAAATAAAATCAGAAGCTTAATAAAAGAAAGTAGGTGCATTATTTCAAAATCGTTTTCAGCAGAGTTTTATTTTAAGAAAAAAGCAGATTGAACTTCAGAAAATCAAAACAAGAAGAGGAACTATAGAGTTAAAACTTAAAGAAGTTGGTTTGTTTTAGGCTAATAGAAACACAATTGATCAGTTCTTATCGGACCTGAAGTTTGCCGAGGCGTCGTTACGCATTGTCTGGTTATTTTAGAGAATGGACACACATATTTTGATTCTGATTTATAAAGGTACGCATGATAAGGCATTTGCAGAAACTGTTTCAAACCACTTAGCCATATTTTAACAAAGTTATTAGCAAAAACGTGAATTAATTACTGCAACTCGAACGAGTGAGAAATCTTAAGGGCAGGATATCTAATGCACATAAGAATTCCTAAAAAAACATGATTCCTAATATGCCAATGCAGTAATGACAAGTTATTTGGCTTTTTGTTAATTATTTACTGGTTATTAACTGATCGTGGTTACAAGGTGAGCTTAATGACAGACTGAAAGTAAAGAACATAAAGCAGGATCTCTAATGAATGAGATGCATTACCTATACAGGTTGTCTATTGTGCAGATAAACAAATAAAATCCTACAAGCATGTCTTCTACCCAATATTTATACTAAGCATGCATAACCCTCCCCCATATTCACTATTCAACCCCATTGTTTGTTTACAAATTATTACAAACCAATAGCATCTGAATTACAGTACTAAAGAACAGAAAAAATAAGAAGCTATTCTATAGGGAGCCTTCAATCAGGCCCAATCTTCTAACCTCAACCCCTTCGAGTTCACAGCCTTTGCCATGGTCTAGGTGCGGCAAAGCTCCCTAGGGCCCTATTGGGTCCCTGGCCAATACCAGCACCTAGACATTTAGGAGAATGCAGGACATGTGCAGTGTGGAATACCAGCCTTGTGCGTCAAAGTTCAGTGAGTACTCAGAGGTACTCAAAGCAATGCTCACACGAAGGGGGCGAAACCTATTCTCTAAAAGTAGTTGTGAAGTGCATGAAGAGAAGTTTTAAAAAAGGGGGGTTTGTTTTAAAAGAAAACAGTAGGAACGATAGTTTAATAGCACAAGATTGCATACAATGATCATGGGAGAAAGGGAGCAAACAAATCATAATGTTAAAGATGACTAGACAGAATTAGAAGATTTAGGGGACCAAGGATTGGTCAGGCTTAAACATAAGTCTTAGACAACATAAGGGGAACAATCATGACATGCAAACCAAGAAAGACATACAGAGTGCCAAGGATCAGGGGAACTGGGAAGTGGTATATTTAGGCATGCTAATGTATATCAATAGGACATAGGCATAGCAAGTAAAGTTAGGAGTAGACAATGTCAGATTTAGCATGTAAATCAGAAGACATGGTGAAGTATTAAAGCAAAGAAACAATCACACATTGAGTAAGAGAAGCATAAGTAGAAGAAAATCACAAAGATGATGAACTAAAACAAAAATAAACACATTGATGTGAGACTTGAAAATTAATTAGGGCATACCAGTAAAAGAGCAAGAGCAGGATGCAAAGACAAAGTAGTAACACTATATTAGCCTTGGCTTTCATTCGGCTAATAATAAGCAGGAGGAGATAATAGCAATAGAGCCAAAGAGCAAGAGAGAATGTAGAGTTTTGAAAGTATTTAGTGGTGTGTGTAAATCAGAAGACTGTCGTCTGTTCTGTGTAAAGACTTAGGGTATTTATAGTTGAAAGTAGGTGGTACAAATAAGGTAAAAATCACAGAAATATATTAATTGAAGAACTCGGAATCAATTAATTAAAGAATCAAGGAAGTACTCCCTTTAATTAAGAGAATCAAAATCAAACGAAAAGATTCAGCACCATATAAGGCAAGTAGGAAAAATCATTGTGGGATCAAATAAGGAAGGAGTCAAGGTTCAGTATTACACATAGTAGCCAATTAAGACCAAATTCAGGGGAAATCCTATTAAGGAAAGGCTAAGTAGAATAGAGTACTATAACAAATAATGTAACAAAAATCAATTAAATTAAAACAGGCGAATAGAATGCTAGGGTTTTGAAAGAAAGTTTTTGAATTACCAATCAATCAAGGAAAATCAGAATCAATCATGCGAAGTCATGATTCTGTATTCTTAATATATAAATAGAGGTGAATGAAAAAAAGTAGCAAGCAAAATTAGCTATATAGACAGAAGGGAACTAGATATGAACAAACACAACCATCCAGAGATAGTGAACATAGGTTAAGACTCAGCAGGACACATTCAAGGTATGGTGACCACGAAACATTATCAAGAATAAAGCAAATAGGCTAGCAGACAGAACCAAAACAAGGAAAATCAGGTTAATACATACAATCAAACGAAGAAACATGCTAATACACAGAGACAAGGCAGAGGAAATTAGGCTGACACACATAATCAAGGCAAAGAAACATGCTAACACCCATAATAAAACAGGTAAACATTTTTAGAAATTAGGGTTTTTAGCAGAGTCAAAATAGAAAACAGTAAGAGCATAGAAATCGATCAGAATAAATAAAGAAAAGGTTTAATCAGTTGAAGCATGCATAAAAGAAATCCAAGGAACCCTAATATTCAAAAGAAAGTAAAAAAAATGGTTCAAAGAAGAGGATCTTTCAGAATAAACTCGAGAATAAGTAGAACATAGAGGAAAACATGAAAATAGCATGAAGTAACACTGTTTTTGATAGATTCAGGAGAGAGCTAGGGTTTCAAAAAAGGGGAAACCCTAATAGAAGTGGAGAGAACCTGTCGAAACTTCATAGATTGTGACATATAGGGTGTGATTTCGCCTGAAATCACACCGGAGAACTCACAAGTAGCAGAACCAGGAACCCTAGGTCTCAATCACATGGTCCATAAGCCTCGAAGGTCCTAGAGGTGTTGAACAGGACGATGAGAAGCCCATCGGAGCCTTGGCATTGAAGGGAGGTGGTTGGAGATGGCCGGAAACAAACTAGGCGAAGATTTCAGGGATTGATTCGTATGGTGAGTCTTTTGGGGTCTCAAAATAAAGGGAATCAGTGAGCTAGGGTTTCATGGCGGTTGATGGTTGAATGGGGTGAGATTTGAGGTGGCCGGAGAGGCAGTGGAGATCATTGGAGAAGAGAGAACTAGAAGGTTCTAGAGATAAGGGAGAGTAAGAGACGAGATAGAGAGAGAAACAATCTCGTGAAAATGAAGGGTCTGGGCGAGGGTAATTGAATTTAATTAAGGGAATTAAATCTGGGTCGTTGATCTCATTTGATCAACGGCTCAGATTAAAACGAGGTGGACTGGGTCATATTAGGGATTGGGCTGGGTTGGTTTAAATGGGGTATTGGGCCATTCAAAATCTGATAGGGGGGGGGGGGGGGGGCCAATTTGGCAAGAATTGAAATAATGAGGGTTATTTGTTAAATAGCCATTTTTCCCTTTTATTATTTTATAAAATAGTAAAAAATAATTTAAAAATAAATTAAGGCTACTGGACTAATTAATAACATATAAATATTAATGTAAAATACTAAAGTGATTTTATAATTATAAAATATTGTTAATCGTAAAATAGGCTATAATTACAATTAAATACAATTTAGCTTAAAACAATACCAAGCAAATGTATAAAAAATATGCAAAAATTACCCCAATTATATCATAGTGTAAATATGAGAGTGAAATAAATTATTCACCAAAAAATGCTAGTTTGGGAATAATTATTGAATTTTGTAGTATTAAAATAGATAATAAATTAATTTTAAAATCTTTAAAAAATAAAGGAAAAACACCAAAATTTAGGTCATGCTTATATATGTGTGTACATGCTATTTTGAGGATATTTTGAGTATAAAAATATGTAGGAAAAAATTGGGTATCAACAGCTGCCTCTCTTTACTCGAGAAGGATGAAAGAGTTGTCGGGTAAAGATATGATGGCCAATTTTGACTGAAAGAAACGATTTGAAAGGTTTTGACCGAGCTCTGGCTCCTAAGCTACCTACATATCCCTGGTCTTATAGGAATCAGGCCATATGTAGTTCAGGGGTCCATCGGCGGATCATGCCGATAGAGATTTCGAAAGACGAATGCAATATTCGGGTTCGAAAAGATGGTCAGGGACCGATGGGCTGCAGGAGCCAGAGCGAGATCGCTCCTACGGTAATGGCTGTTTTTAGCCAGTGTACCTATGAAAAAGCAATGTGAACATATTGTGCATAAATGTAAACTTGATGCATGTTCCCGTTGGACCATGAATGCTGTCTTCGGACGGGTAGGATGACGTCCTCAGACCATGACGTCCTGGGCCATGAAGCGTATAGTAGAGGATTCACAGGCTATGAAATGATGTTCTCGAGGTATGATAATGGTGCCTCCGAACCATGATGCCTTTGAATAATGATATGCAGAAGACAAAAATAGGGTCCTCAGGCCATGGCATGGTGTTCTCGGGCTATGAAAATGGTGCCTCCAAACAATGACACCCTTGGACAATTTGGCGATCTTTCAGCCCATGAAATGCAGGATTTGGCTATGTTTTAGACGATGTAAAGCATAAATATAAATGGAAATCTATCAGTCGGTGCGTGATTTAAATGAAGTTGGCGATATTTCAGCCATGCGAAGATTTGAATAAAGTTGGTGATATTTCAGCCGATGCAAAGATTTGAATAAAGTTGGCGATATTTTAGCATATGCAGAGATTTAAATAAAGTTGGCGATATTTTAGCCATGCAAGATTTAAATAAAGTTGGCGATATTTCAGCCAACATAGAGATTTAAATAGAATTGGCGATATTTCAGCCATGTAGAGATTTAAAGAAAGTTGGCGATATTTCACCCATGTAGGATTTAAATAAAATTGGCAATATTTCAGCTGACATAGAGATTTAAATAAATTTGACAATATTTTAGCCATGCAGATATTTAAATGAAGTTGGGATATTTCATCCATGCAGTATTTAAATAAAATTGGCGATATTTCAGCCGACATACAAATTTAAATAGAGTTTGCGATATTTCAGCCATGCAGATATTTAAATGAAGTTGGCGATATATCAGCCATGCAGGATTTAAATAAAATTGGCGATATTTCAGCCGACATAGAGATTTAAATAGAGTTGGCGATATTTCAGCCATGCAGAGATTTAAATGAAGTTAGCGATATTTCAGCCATGCAGGATTTAAATAAAATTTGCGATATTTCAGCCGACATAGAGCTTTAAATAGAGTTGGCGATATTTCAGTCATGCAGAGATTTAAATGAAGTTGGGGATATTTCAGCCATGTAGGATTTAAATAAAATTGGCGATATTTCAGCCATGTAGGATTTAAATAAAATTGGCGATATTTCAGCCATGCAGATGGAGACAATGCTTAGTCTCGGAAGGCAGAAAGGTAGCCTTATGCTATGCAAGAAAATGTAGGATGGAGGTAGAGCTTAACCTCAAAAGGCAGAAAGGTAGCCTTATGCAATGCAAGAAAATGCAGGATGGAGGTAGAGCTTAACCTCGGAAGGCATAAAGGTAGCCTTATGCAACGCAAGAAAATGCAGATGGAGACAATGCTTAGTCTCGGAAGGCAGAAAGGTAGCCTTATGCAATGCAAGAAAATGCAGATGGAGACAATGCTTAGTCTCGGAAGGCAGAAAGGTAGCCTTATGGAATGTAAGAAAATGCAGGATGGAGGTAGAGCTTAACCTCGGAAGGCATAAAGGTAGCTTTGTGCAATGCAAGAAAATGCGGATGGAGACAATGCTTAGTCTCAGAAGGCAGAAAGGTAGCCCTATGCAAGGCAAGAAAAATGCAGATAGAGACAATGCTTAGTCTCAAAAAGCAAAAAAGTAACCTTATGCAATGAAACAAATAAAGGTGAAGAGTAACGAAATCTCTTAGCTGATAGATGATAGCTGATAGTTGATTGTGTCATGGTGGCTGTTGGGGATGTCATGTGCGGACAACACTTGTAAGTGAGCGAAGATTCTGAAAGTTGTACTCCTGTAAAATATGAGTATGTAACCGTATCTTATGGTTTTATCATCTATGTCTTGGGGTGGCCGTATTCAAAGGAAAATCATAAGTTTTGTCAAGGGGGAAGGTTAGTTCATCTTTTTGTGGACTCTGCTCGTCCTACTCGGCTCTTGTTTTCATTGGGGTAGTATCGCTAAACAAATCAATTTGATAGTAGACATGCATGATTAAAAAATATGATGTAAATACATAATTTAAAAACGATTTTCTTTTAGATGAACCGAAGACTGCAACGCGGTTCAAGACATTGCGACCTCTTTTGCTCCGAAATTTTGAGGGTCCTCCTCAAAATTCTGCCACAATTTACTGGGTTGGTGCCTCTAACGGCTGCGTGCGATGAAAGACTGAGGATCAACTTCGGAATTTTGAGGGCCCTCCTCAAAATGCTGCCACGGTTTCAAATATCGGGGGGAAATGAAATTTTTATTGAATTGTGACCGAACCCATAGGGCTGCTTACGTATCCCCTCTTAAACGAGAATTAGGTCAGGCATAGTTCAAATTACATCATATGGGGAAGCATAAAGATTACACATAGTAACGCTTGACTGCATCTGAATTGATTGTCTTTGGCCAGACTTCTCCATCCATTTCTGCGAGTATGAGGGCTCCTCCTGTTAGAACCCGATGAACCATGTATGGAACCTGCCAGTTGGGAGAGAATTTTCCTTTGTCTTCATCCTGGTGCAGAAAGATTTTCCTTAACACCAGCTGCCCCGATGTGAATTGTCTCGGCTTGACTTTTTTGTTGAAGACTCTGGACATTCTGTTATGATACAATTTACCATGGCAAACTGCATTCATTCTCTTCCCATCTATTAGGGCTAGTTGCTCGTAGCGGCTTTTTACCCCTTGTGCATCGTCAAGTTTTGCTTCTTGTATGATCCTCGAGGAAGGGATTTGTACCTCAGCGGGAATGACTCTCTCTATGCCATAGACCATCATGTAGGGTTGGTTGACGTGTGGACTATGGTGTGGTATCCCAATAAGGCGAATGATAACTTTTCATGCCACTGCTTATGCTTTTCTATCATCTTCATTAGTATCTTCTTTATGTTGTTGTTGGCTGCTTCTACAACTCCATTCATCTGAGATCTGTAGGCTGTAGAATTCTTGCGTTTGATTTTGAATGTTTCATACATGGCTTTCATCAAGTCACTATTAAGATTGGAACCATTATCGGTAATGATCGACTCTAGGATGCCGAATCGGCAAACGATGCGGTCGCGGACAAAATCTGCCACAACTTTCTTGGTCACTGCCTTATATGATGCTGCTTCAACTCATTTGGTGAAATAATCAATTGCCTCTTGAATGAACCTGTGCCCGTTTGATGTGGAAGACTCGATAGGTCTGATGACATCCATTCCCCAAGCGGCGAATGGCCATGGTGAGCTTGTTGCATTGAGCTCGTTAGGAGGCACCTTTATCATATCTGCATGAATCTGGTAGAGATGTCATCTTCGGACATACTGGATGCAGTCTATTTCCATAGTCATCCAAAAATATCCTGCTCAGAGTATTTTCTTTGCTAAGACAAAACCATTCATATGTGGTCTGTCACACCTCCTTTTTGACACACCTACCCCGGAGGATGAATGTATGAGGAAGTTTTTCCATTTAAAGTGACATTATTCGAAATGAGATTATTTAATGATCAGAGTCGCCACTTGGGATAGTTTATTTGGTGTCCCAAGTCACCGGTTTATTTTGAATCCCAAATCAAGGAAAATTTTGACTTTCCTTTTGAAGTCTGCAAACCAGAAATTCTAAGTAAGGAATTCTGTTGACCCGAGGGAAGGTGTTAGGCACCCCCAGATCCCGTGGATCTAGCACGGTCGCTTAAACTATCATAATTGGCCTATTATATGATTTTAATACATGTTCAACCTATAGTGCAATTTTAAATTATTTACCGTATTTAACTGATTTTTAAGGAAGATTGAACTTCGTTTAAAACGCGTTTTTGGATTGCGTCACATGAAATGCACCTGCAATCCGAAACACATTTTATTCAATATTTTGGGATTTGGATTTGGGTCACATGAAATGCACACCCGAGTTTAAGAAGGTAATATTATTAAAATAATGCACCTACAGCAACTACGCATTTTTAGCTTTGCGAGGGCCATGGAGAATTCAACTAAATGGCACGCCTTGATTTCTAAGGATTGAAAAATTAATTAAATGAGGGACATGGGTTTTTGGGATTTTATTTAGCATGACACACCTCAAATTATTCCAAAAGATCTTATTGAACTTAAAGCAAACTACGAATATTCATTGCTTATAATTATAGATTAACTTAACAATAATTATAGATATTCGTGATAAGTAAAATCAGATTATGCATTATGATAGCAAATCATACTACCACATAAAAGAGTCAACCGAATTTAATTAATCAAAATTCTAAGTTGAACCAATTTCAACAACCGAAACAACATATTTATATCACCCTATTTATGTGTTGTTCATACATCAGCACATATAACTAAGCTACTGTTAATTAAAAAAATCTAAAATCACAAATAACCATTCCTCATTCACATGTGCAATAAATATTAGAGATATGATCAACAGTAAAATTTATACGCAAGCTAAATCTTGAAAGAAAGAACACCGAGTTGGACTAAATTTGTTTTGAAAATCTTATAGTAATATTTCACCACTCAAATATCATAATTTGAGATAAGAATAGGTAAACCCATTTATTAACTAACAAAAGCTTATTCAAATCCATTAATAGCTTATTCTGTCAACTCAAAATCTTAATGGAGCAAAAGCAACAGAACTTAAAACTTAGGCAAAACATCACTTGATCAATAGGAGAATCAATGGGTATTACGGCAAAATTTTATTCCTGATTCGAAAATAATTTAGGATTTACATACCTAAAGCAAAGAAACAGACTTAGCAAAACCAGTTAAAGGCTACGAGCTGCCACGAATTCGATTACAAATGAAGCAAAACAACAGCAAACAAACAATCTTCCGATCGAGACCCACGCTGGCTCCGGAAACCTAGGATGCTTTATTGGTGAGCTGGTGCTTTTGCGGCAGATTATATAGCTTTTTTTCGCTAAGTTTCGACTGCTTTTTGTCCAGATTTCATACTGTTTTTCAAGCGATTTCAGCAGCTGGTTTTTGGAGTGATTTTCGGACAGCTTTCAGGGCGTTTTTGGGGTGATTTTATGGGTGACATTGGTGCTGTTTTTTTTGGCTGAAAATTTCTGCAATTTTGAAGCTCTTCTTGGCTGGTTTCAGTGGATTTTTTGGCCAATTTTCATGGTAATTTAAGTGGAGTTTTCATGGCTGAAATGGTGAGGGTTTTGAGACGGGATGTAAAGAAAAAAAAGGGGTCCTTTCTCTGTTGTGTGTGTATTTTTTTAGAAGAGAGATGAGGGAGGGGATCAAGTGAAGTCTAGTGAGCATGTGCAAGATAATGGTGGGTATAAAGTGGAGGGAAAGTGGAGTAGTTGAATGGGGGACAGGCATGGAGAGCCAAGAAAAGTGGGTATGTGCTGTGAGGAAATAAAGAAAAGTGGTTATGAGTGTGAATGTGAGTTGTAAAGAGTATGAGTGGGAATAAATTCAAACATGGTCAAAAATTAGGTGTTCACAGCTGCCCCTCTTTGCTCGAAAACATGAAGAATTTTCGGGCAAAGATAAAGTGAACCATGTGACTAATTTTCGACCATAACATATTCAAAAGAGGAAGAAAATAAAAAGGAAAGGCGCAACCGAGTGTTGGTTTTGGACAGCCTACATATCCCGGGTTATAAGGGAATCAGGTTGCATATAGTTCAGAAGTGGATGAGGTGATGGAGTGATGAGTTCGAGAGTCGAGTGAGGTGCCGTTCCGTCGAGGTTCTGTTCTGCGGTCTCGTTATTACATCAAAGTCAAAAATAAAAAGGCTAACTAATCCTATCAGCTACTAGTTACAAGATTCCTATCTATGAGTCTTCTGAAGCTTGATCTTGAATCTTGGCTAGGTCTTGCTGTAGGCTCCGATCTGAATCTTGATGCTCGTTAGCTGTAGGTGCTGGTCCTTTTTTTTAGCTTTGGATCAAGGCGGCACATGAGAAGCTTGTGACTTCAATCATATATTGGGCAGTCCGCGTCTCTGTTTGCTTAGCATTTTGAATTCACTTTTTAGTTCTTTTTATTCTTTTCTTCATTCTGGATTGAGACTCACTCCGTAGGTCATCTCGAACCCTGTGCCTTAAGGTCAACCTGCTTAAGATACCAAAGAAATGAATGAATTTTCTGCCACAGTTTTCACTAGAAAAATTTTGTGAGTTAGTTGTGACATATATCTAAGCGATTAAATCAGGGTCGTGTACCCTTGTGAGTGAATCCAGGTTATGCTGAAAAAATGAAAAAGGGACTCGGGTTATGCCGAGGCAAAAAGAAAAAAGTTCCTTGGGTTATGCTAGGGAGATCCTCGATTTTTTTTTGGTTGAAAGAAAAAGATCCTTGGGTTATGCTAGGGAGATCCTCGGTTTTTTGGTGGGAATTTTGAAAGAAAAACCTCCTTGGGTTATGTCAGGGAGATCCTCGATTTTTTAGCCGGGATTTGGAAAGAACAAGCTCCTTGGATTATGCCCGGTAGATCCTCGATTTTTTGACCGGGATTTGAAAAAGAAAAAGCTCCATGGGTTATGCCAGGGAGATCCTCGGTTTCTTGACCAGGATTTGGAAAGAAAAAGCTCCTTGGGTTATGCCAGGGAGATCCTCGGTTTTTTGGTCGGGATTTGGAAAGAAAATGCTCCTTGGGTTATGCCAGGGAGATCCTCGGTTTTTTGGCCGGGATTTGGAAAGAAAAAAGCTCCTTGGGTTATGCTGGGAGATCCTAAATTTTTTTGCCGGTATTTGGAAAGAACAAGCTCCTTGGGTTATGCCAGGGAGATCCTCGATTTTTTGGCCGGGATTTGGAAAGAACAAGCTCCTTGGTTTATGCCAGGGAGATCCTCGGTTTTTTGGCCGGAATTTGGAAAAGAAAAAGCTCCTTGGTTTATGCCAGGGAGATCCTCGGTATTTTGGCCGGGATTTGGAAAATAAAAAGCTCCTTGGGTTATGCCAGGTAGATCCTCGATTTTTTGGCCGACATTTGGAAAGAGAAAGGTCCTTGGGTTATGCCAGGGAGATCCTCGATTTTTTGGCCAAGATTTAAAAAGAAAAAGCTCCTTGTGTTATGCCAGGGAGATCCTCGGTTATTTGGCTGGGATTTGCAAAGACAAAGCTCCTAGGGTTATGCCAGGAAGATCCTCAGTTTTTTGGCCGGCATTTAGAAAGAACAAATCTCCTTGAGTTATGCCAGGGAGATCCTTGATTTTTTGGCCGGGATTTGGAAAGAACAAGCTCCTTGGGTTATGCCAGGGAGATCCTCGGTTTTTTGGCCGGGATTTGGAAAGAACAAGCTCCTTGGGTTATGCCACGGAGATCCTCAATTTTTTGGCCAGGATTTGGAAGGAAAAAGCTGCTTGGGTTATGCCAGGAGATCCTCGGTTTTTTGGCCGGGATTTGGAAAGAACAAAGCTTCTTGGTTTATGCCAGGGAGATCCTCAATTTTTTGACCAGGATTTGGAAAGAACAAGCTCCTTAGGTTATGCCAGGTAGATCCTCGGTTTTTTGGCCGGGATTTTGAAGGAACAAGCTCCTTGGGTTATGCCAGGGAAATCCTCGACTTTTTGGCCGGAATTTGGAAAGACAAAGCTCCTTCAGTTATGCCAAGGAGATCCTCGATTTTTTGGCCGGTATTTGGAAAGACAAAGCTCCTTGGGTTATGCCAGGGAGATTCTCGGTTTTTTTGGTCGGGATTTGGAATAAAAAGCACCTTGGGTTATGCAGGGAGATCCTCGGTTTTTTGGTCGGGATTTGGAAAGAAAAAGCTCCTTGGGTTATGCCAGGGAGATACTCGGTTTTTTGGCCGTCATTTAGAAAGACAAAGCTCCTTGGGTTATGCTAGGTAGATCTTCAGTTTTTTGTCCTGGATTTGGAAAGGAATAGCTCATTGGGTTATGCCAGGGAGATCCTCGATTTTTTGGCTGGGATTTGGAAAGAACAAAGCTCCTTGGGTTATGCCAGGGAGATCCTCGATTTTTTGGCTGGGATTTGGAAAGAACAAGCTCCTTGGGCTATGCCAGGGAGATCCTGGATTTTTTGGCCGGGATTTGGAAAGAACAAGCTCCTTGGGTTATGCTAGGGAGATCCTCGGTTTTTGGCCGAAATTTGGAAGGAAAAAGCTCCTTGGGTTATGCTAGGGAGATCCTCGGTTTTTTGGCCGGGATTTGGAAAGACAAAGCTCCTTGGGTTTTTCCAGGGAGATCCTCGATTTGTTTTGGCCCAGATTTGGAAAGAAAACGATCCTTGGGTTATGCCAGGAAGATCCTCGATTTTTTGGCCGGGATTGGGAAAGAAAAATCTCCTTGGGTTATGCCAGGGAGATCCTCAGTTTTTTCGCCAGGATTTGAAAAGAAAAAGCTCCTTGTGCTATGCCAGGGAGATCCTCGGTTTTTTGGCTGGGATTTGGAAAGACAAAGCTCCTTGGGTTATGCCAGGGAGATCCTCAATTTTTTGGCCAGGATTTGGAAAGAACAAGCTCCTTGGGTTATGCCAGGGAGCCCCTCAGTTTTTTGGCCGGGATTTGGAAAGAACAAGCTCCTTGGGTTATGCCAGGGAGCCCCTCAGTTTTTTGGCCGGGATTTGGAAAGAACAAGCTCCTTGGGTTATGCCAGGGAGCCCCTCAGTTTTTTGGCCGGGATTTGGAAAGAACAAGCTCCTTGGGTTATGCCAGGGAGCCCCTCAGTTTTTTGGCCGGGATTTGGAAAGAACAAGCTCCTTGGGTTATGCCAGGGAGCCCCTCAGTTTTTTGGCCGGGATTTGGAAAGAACAAGCTCCTTGGGTTATGCCAGGGAGCCCCTCAGTTTTTTGGCCGGGATTTGGAAAGAACAAGCTCCTTGGGTTATGCCAGGGAGCCCCTCAGTTTTTTGGCCGGGATTTGGAAAGAACAAGCTCCTTGGGTTATGCCAGGGAGCCCCTCAGTTTTTTGGCCGGGATTTGGAAAGAACAAGCTCCTTGGGTTATGCCAGGGAGCCCCTCAGTTTTTTGGCCGGGATTTGGAAAGAACAAGCTCCTTGGGTTATGCCAGGGAGCCCCTCAGTTTTTTGGCCGGGATTTGGAAAGAACAAGCTCCTTGGGTTATGCCAGGGAGCCCCTCAGTTTTTTGGCCGGGATTTGGAAAGAACAAGCTCCTTGGGTTATGCCAGGGAGCCCCTCAGTTTTTTGGCCGGGATTTGGAAAGAACAAGCTCCTTGGGTTATGCCAGGGAGCCCCTCAGTTTTTTGGCCGGGATTTGGAAAGAACAAGCTCCTTGGGTTATGCCAGGGAGATCCTCGATTTTTTGGCAGGCATTTAGAAAGAACAAAGCTCCTTGAGTTATGCCAGGGAGATCCTTGATTTTTTGGCCGGGATTTGGAAAGAACAAGCTTCTTGGGTTATGCCAGAGATAGATCCTCGGTATTTTGGTCAGGATTTGGAAAGAACAAGCTCCTTGGGTTATGCCAGGGAGCCACTCAGTTTTTTGGCCGGGATTTGGAAAGAACAAGCTCCTTGGGTTATGCCAGGGAGATCCTCAGTTCTTTGGCCAGGATTTTGAAAAGAAAAAGCTCTTTGTGTTATGCCAGGGAGATCCTCCATTTTTTGGCTGGGATTTGGAAAGACAAACCTCCTTAGGTTATGCCAGGGAGATCGTTGATTTTTTGGCCGGCATTTGGAAAGAACAAAGCTCCTTGAGTTATGCCAGGGAGATCCTCGGTTTTTTGGCCGGGATTTGGAAAGAACAAGCTCCTTGGGTTATTCCAGGGAGATCATAAGTTTTTTTGCCAAGATTTGGAAGGAAAAAGTTGCTTGGGTTATGCCAGGAGATCCTCAGTTTTTTGGCTGGGATTTGGAAGGAAAAAGCTCCTTGGTTTATGCCAGGGAAATCTTCGCTTTTTTGGCCGGCATTTAGAAAGAACAAAGCTCCTTGAGTTACGCCAGGGAGATCCTCGGTTTTTTGGCCGGGATTTGGAAAGGCAAAGCTCCTTGGGTTATTCTAGGGAGATCCTCTATTTATTTTGGACGAGATTTGGAAAGGAAACGCTCCTTGGGTTATGCTTGGGAGATCCTCGATTTTTTGGCCGGG
>MU687057.1:6909-52869 GCA_026770625.1 Nicotiana glauca
TAATGTATCCTCCTTTTATGTACTTTAATTATAATGTATTTTTATTTTATGTATTGTTATTTTTAAATAATGGTTATATTTCTTTTTATACAATTATAACAATAATAAAATTAACTTATAATTTTATATAAATATAATATTATACAAAAATTAATATATCAAAAAATAGGATATAAAATTAAAATTATAAAAATCTTAATATAAAAGTTAATTTTATGCACAATATATAATTAATTAAAAGTTCAACAATAAAAAAATAAATAAAATATTATTAAACCAAATATAGAGTAATGAATTTGGTGCAACACTATTCGTGCTCTATAATAGAGCAACAAATAGAGTACCATTGGAGCAATTTTACTCTATTTCTTGCACCAAATTTGGATTTGGTGCAAAAAATAGAGTACCGTTGGGAGATGGCCTAATGTGTATTCACGGCTGATTCCTGAAGTCTGTCTGCGTTTTTTTTTTTTTGAAGAAGTAGCAGCTTTTTTTTGCCTAGGTCGGTTTTTGTCCAATCTCCATGGAAAACGGCGTATTTTCTGATAGAGTCTAGGTCCCTAGGTCTATTTTTTGTTCTATTTTCAGCTCATCGCCTTAGGTTTAGGGGTCTAGGTATTTGTAGGGTTTTTTTGGGTATTTGCATCTATACTCGTTTTTTGTACCACATTTTAATTTGTGCCTGTTTTGTAAAAAAATTGCAAGCGTACTTGCTTTTTCACATAACTTCAGCACACAGGGCTGAAGTAGCAAAGGCAATTACACAAAACTTCAGCATTTTAGTAGCCGGACCTGAAGTTCAGCTTTAGAGCTGAAGTTTTTATTTTGTAATTCGCGAACTTCAGCTCTAGAACTGAAGTTTTATTTTATAAGTTTTTGTTTAGTAACCGGGAAACTTTAGCTCTAGTGCTGAAGTTTGCCAGTTATAAAATAAAAACTTCAGCTCTAGAGCTGAAGTTTTTGTCTTTGTAACCAGAAAACTTCAGCTCTAGAACTGAAGTTTGCCAGTTATAAAATAAAACTTCAGCTCTAGAGCTGAAGTTTCTATGTTGTAACTAGGAAACTTCAGCCCTAGAGCTGAAGTTTCTATGTTGTAACTAGAAAACTTCAGCTCTAGAGTTGAAGTTTTCCAGTTATAAAATAAAAACTTTAGCTCTAGAGCTGGAGTTTTTGTTTAGTAACCCGAAAACTTCAGCTCTAGAACTGAAGTTTTCAAGTTATAAAATAAAAACTTCAGCTCTAGAGCTGAAGTTTGCCAGTTATAAAATAGAAACTTCAGCTCTAGAGCTGAAGTTTCTCAGTTATAAAGGAAAACTGAAATTTTTTAAAAAATGGGTACGGATGCAAACAAAAAGACAAAGCGGCTACAGGTTAAAAAGGGGCGCCCAAATAGTGCGCCCCATGCAATTTTTACGTTTGTTTTGGTTAAAGGATATAGGCATAGGAATTATGGACTTGATAATTATGGGCTAGGTCCGAAAATTACGCTTAAAAATGAGTTGTTTGAGCCCAAATTTTATTCTTTCAACGAACGAGACTAAAAACACGATCTCATTTACTAAGTAATCTTACTTAAATAAAAATAACTATTAAAATTGAACTAACCATTAAAACAAATCTATTATTTGTTATTTTCAAATATCATATTTAAAAAAAATAAGGTACTATATTTGTATTAATTTTTTAATTTTACGAAAGGTATATAAACTATAATCAACTAAGAACAAGAAATATTTTTATAATTTTTATTTTGTGTAAAATAAAGTAAAAGGGTCAAAACTAGTTAAAATAGCTATATTAGACCTAACTAAATATTTAAATATAAAAATGTGTAAAATCTTGAGAAGGGTCAAAAATTACATGTCTATAATATTCTCCACAATCAGGTGGTATAGCTGAAAAAAAAAAATAGGATTTTAAAGGAAATGATCAATAGCACACTTGTTAGTTTTGGTGGCTCGGATAATCTTTGGGGTGAAGCCATATTATCTGCATGTCATTTACAAAATAAGATTTTCTATAAGAAAATGGGTAAAATTCCTTATGAGTTGTAGAAAGGCTATCCCCTAATTTGAAATATTTAAAAGTATTTAGGCGTCTTGCAAAAGTTATGTTACCCTATCCTAAAAAAAGATAAAATATAAGATCTAAAATATCTGAGTGTTTATTTAATTGGGGAAAGGATTCCCTCCGGTAAAATTTTGTCGAGTTATGTTCAATAGCATTGTTGATTTTTGCCATGTGTCCACCCACGTTTTATATGTTGAAATTTAATTTTTTAATATATAATTTAAAATGGTAAGACAATTATGAGGAAAAATTATGAAAAAAAGGATAATGCTAACGGACGATTTCTACTGAACGTGCCTGCCATCTTTTGTCACTTTGAAGTTTTAAATCTGCAAAATGCAACATGTGGGGCCAGGCTTTATATGTAAAGAAATATTTTGTCAAAACATGTAGTAAGAGTAAATTTTTCTAGTTATTAACGTGAATATAATTTTTGATTCATTTTGAATTTTTGTGAGTAATTTGAGTAAAAATTTTAAAAAATAATTTTTTGGAATTTTTTGAATTTTTGAAAAATTCTAAAATTCATCTTCAAATGATAACTAAAATTTTTATTGCCAAACACAAATTTCAAAAAATGTGATTTTTTTTCGAAAAAAAGTTTAAAAAATTTTATGGCCAAGTGGGCTCTATATCTTTATTATTTATTTGTTTTAATCATTTGACACATGTACAATTTTCTTATTCTTTTGGTCATGGCCACCGAATTCAATATTAATGAAGTGTTTATTTTTACTTTTTAATGTACATATTCATCTATTAACGTAAAAAAAATATTTATGTGTGGCAAGTAATTCTTTTCTGCAATTAAAGAGTACAAACATTTCAAAATAAAAATTTAGTGTAATATATGTTAGTCTATTCTTAATTGATTTTTGTAGCCAATATTCTTTTCAAACATATTATAGGCGGATGCAGCATACAACTACCGGGTTCAACTGAACCCAGTACTTTCAACGCTGAACATAAATTTACGTATAAAAAATCACTAAAATTGCAATAAATAGTAGATATGAACCCATTATTTTAAATGCTAAACCCATAGAACTAAAAAAACATAGATCCGCCTCTGATTTTATAGCATTGAAACAACTTCATCTCCACAATTCGCTTTGGACTTGACTAGTTCTGTGAAATCTCTAGATAAACAATCAATTACAAAAAATCAACAATTATTTTCTCAAAGAATTGTAACATCACCATTACTACTGATATCTCCTACTATCTAGGCATCAAATGTCATAAATCTTTTGAAGATATCTAGGATTCTCAACAATTAGTGATAATTCTAATCACAAAGATTATTAATATATCATTGATAACATGCGAGCAAAGCTTTAAGGTTGTGTATAGGAAAAAATATGATATGACACGTGGTCATCTATAGGAAGGACACATGGAACCCATGATGAGGATGGCCAAAGACCGAATACAGATATTCCGATTATCACCGGAAGTGATAACGTTCATAGAAAATGTTAATTGCCTTGCGCCTGGTAAAATTTAATAAGGAATATTCTGCAGCATTAAGAGAAATGGTTCATTACAGAAAATTTGGTATTTATATCCACCGTTATCTCTTCATCAATGACCCTCACAATTGATATTAAAGGAGGAAAATAATCCTAGGATCTCCTTCACTAGATACAGCTATAAATAGTGAGCTTAGTTATCATTAAAGAGGACACAAATTTTCTAGCAAACTTGTACTACATTCTATACAAAGCTTAGCACAATCTTATTTTCTTGCTTTCTGATTTCATCATCGTTATGCCCGGAAACCTTGTTGCCGAAACTGTCATCTCTGTTGTTTCATTTACGTTTAAAGGCTAAGTATTGCTTAGTTATTTTTTTATTCTATTATTTTTAGGATCAAATAAGTTCACTTGTATTGAAACCACGTATAAATTTAATTGTATTATTTTATGGGTAAATAAATTGGTGCCCACCGTGGGGCCTAGAAAACCGTGCATTTAAATTTATCCTTGCCTTTTTACTAACGTGCTTTGACTATTTTTTTTATAGAAAAATTTATAAGAAATGGAAGATAACGCTACTAACAACACGCATAACCCCGAGGTTCAAGGAGAGCAACCTTACTTCGAGGACTCAATCAGCGACACTCGCAACGTGGGGAATGACGCCACACTAATGCATGACATGCATTATCCTTGACATGTTCTGGAGACGACTCCCGATGATGCTGATGAGGAGCATGTCATTGATGCGGTAATGGCCTTGCAAGAGAAACAAGTGATCATTCTAGGCCATCTTACGCGGCAAGACAAGGTTATGACGGAGTTGAAGCGGGGGCTGTCAGGGGATTCAAACAATGCAAACATGCGAGATCCAATTCCTCCCGGTGTTCCCCAAACCAAACAACGCATAGGATCGACATCAACACTTCTAGGGGTGAAGTTGGCTCCGATAAGGCTGGGGGAGCGAATTCGATCTCAATAACGAGAATGATCTTTTCAAGAATAAATTTTCACAGTTTGTGAGGGAAGTAAACTCCCGCATAGACCAAATCCCGAGTGCGCCAACAATATTAAAGGGCCCTGAATCCAAGAAGTATACTCAATATCCATACAAGCCGAGCGTTGTACCAGAATTAATCCCGAAGCAGTTTAAAATACCCGAAGTGCTAAAGTATGATGAAACTTCAAGCCCTCAGGAGCATATTACCACCTACACAACATTAGTAAAAGGAAATGATCTAGCTTCTCACAAAATTGAACATGTGTTGTTAATGAAATTTGGAGAAACTCTCACAAGGGGAGCTTTTACGTGGTATTCGATGTTAGCCAAACATTACATAAATTCCTTTGAAATACTCGTGGATTATTTCATCAAGATCCATGTCGAGGCTAAAAAAGTGCAGGCTGAAAGGCTGATATATTTAGAATTTGCGCGCAATGAGAGTCTAAGTTATTAAGGGAGTTCGTTACCCAATTCTAAAAGGAAAGAATGTTGCTCCAGACTGTCCTGGATGAATGTTAAGCTGAAGCATTCACCAAATGATTGAATTCGAGAAGTTCATACGCTTCACAGAAATTGAAGGAAATCCTGCTTGAGATTCAAGTAACAACTTGGGCGGACGTTGATATCGCCCAAACTCACACCACTAATTGGTATTATGAGGCGGTCGATGTAATTATAAATACCCAACACGAGTCGAGATCGATTCCACAAAAAGCTTTATGGGGGATTAGGTATTGTCACGACCCTAAAACCAGGCCCGATCGTGATGGCTCCTCTCGTGAAGACAAGGCTAGCCGACACATATCCAATTCAAAGTTAAACAACTAAACAACAATAAAACATGCTAAAACATGATTTAATAATGCTAAACAACAGATAATATCATAACAATGAGGAAGTATAACCCAAACACAGCCCCACATCGGGGTGTCACTAGTTATGAGCATCTATTAGGGTAAAAATACAACTACAAGGTCTAACATATGCAAAACAGGACTGATGAATGAAAAGAGAGAAAAGCGATATTGCGAACGCTAACAGCTACCTCGCTAAACTCCGATAACCCTACCTCCAATCAGACAAAAACCCGCTACCGGGTGTATAAATACCTGTATCTGCATACAAGGTGTAGGGAGTAAAGTGAGTACTCCAACTCAGTGAGTAATAAAGGTAAATAACAACTGAGCAGTAAGAAATCATATAAATCAAACCATCATGTTGTATAGAAGCAGTGTAAAACCCTTTGAGAAAAACAGTGAAGCTGTGAAATCTTTATAAAATATCTTAACTCAGTTTAAACCTTTTTTGAAATTGACTTTTTCAACAGTTATGCAATGATTGCAAAACAGTTAGTGTTAATAAGCACAGAAAATCCACCCAAAGGGCACAAATACCACAGTATAACAGGTAAAATGACAAGTAAATATAAAATATGAACACATAAAGGTTTGCCCCTCGGGCAATATCTCAGAACAGTACTAGCCCCTCGGGCTCACTCTCAGCCACTTGGGCTCTCTCTCTGAGATCACTCTCAGAATAGTATCTTATAGTAACCGTTGCGGCATGCGTCCTGATCCATATATCGTTGCGGCGTGCAGCCCAATTCATATATCGCTGCGGCGTGCAGCCCGATCCATATATCGTTGCGGTGTGCAGCCCGATCCATATATCTTCGACGATGCTCACTAGGGGTGTGCAGACTCCGGGAGGTACCCTTTACGGCCCAAGCGCAATATCAAGCCACCTCATGGCATCATCTCTCGGCACTCGGCCTCACGTCACTCGGCACTCGGCCTCACATCACTCAAACTAGCTCGTGGCATATAAATGTATCTCAGGCCCTCGGCCTCATATCACTCAGCATATCCTTACATATGGCTCTCGTCCTCACTCAGTCTGAATGTCATCACAAGCCCCTCGGGCATTAGTAAAACAGTAGTTCTCAGCCCAAAACATCATTTAGAAATATCATTTAAGTTTTAAATCTGAATAAAAGTGACTGAGTTTGTAAAACAGTAGATATCAACAGGACTGAGTTCAAATAGTAAGTCAAAACAGTGAGGAAACAGTGATAAAAATTCCCGAAGGGTTCAAATAGTTGGCACGAAGCCCAAATATGAAAATAAGCCCAAATCATGATGATAACAAGTAAGTTTATGTCAAATACACTGTAAAATCATCAATCGGGATGGACCAAGTCACAATCTCCAACGGTTCTCTACCACTCGCTCACTATCCAGAATGCAGGTCCCCTTAACATAGCACTACGATGTGCGATCCGGGGTTTCTAACCCTCAGGATATCATTTACAATCATTACTCACCTCAATCCGAGCAAAATCCTACTCGACAATGCCTTTGTCTCTCAAATCGACCTCCGAATGCCTCGAATCTAGCCACAATGATTCGATTCTGTTAATAAAAATTATAGGAATTAATTCCATATGAAATTCTATGTTTTCCATTAAAAATTCGAAATTGCACTCAAAATTTGCCCGTGGAGCCCACTTATCGGAACCCAGCAAAAGTTACAAAATATGAAACCCCATCCAACCACGAGTCCAACCATACAAATTTTACCAAAATTCGACAACAATTCGGCCTCCAAATCTAGAATTTTCTTTTTTTTTTTTGAAAAGTTTACAAAATTTCTCCAATTTCTTCCATTTGATTCACTAATACTTGATGAAAATAACCATGAAATCATTACATGTAATCACTTTTGGATATAGAACACTTACCCCAATGTTTTCCTTGAAAATCTCTCGAAAAATCGCCTCACCCGAGCTCCCTTGGTCCAAAAATGTTAAAAATACCTGAAACCTCAAAATAAAGCTTCTGCCTAGGTATATACTCTTCGCGATCGCGGAAAATGCTTTTCGATCGCGAAGAACAACTTTTCTCAGCCCTATATTTGCCCTTCGCGATCGCGGACAATGCTTCGCGATCGCAAAGAACAAGTTCCATCTTCCGGACAACCTTCAGTATAATGGTCATAGCTCTTTACACACAACTCCAAATGACCCATACTCGCAACCTTGGTGCAATTACATGATATACCACATAACTCAAATGTTTGCATCGATAACTTCGAAACACAACAGCTGCATACAACAACCGAATGTTGATAGGAAACCTCTTATCAATTAAAATCTCATTCCAACACTTTCATATACTTTCAATGATAAATGAAACACGCAATAAGCCATAAGTTTTTCCCAGATCAACCATTCATGAAGCCACTTCTCTTTTGGCAAAAACCATAGCAACTTTCTGAGTTAGACCTCGATATTATCCTCCCAACATGCTGAAATCAAATTTGTTTGCAGTCATTAAAGATCTGACGATCTCATCCAATCCAACATAACTACTCTTGTGACATGACACATCAATATATGCCTAAGCCACAACTTGCATAATACGCGCACCAATAAGCAACGGTCCAAACATACTCAAATAATGAAAATGACTCAAATGAAAGAGTTGTACCTCAAGCTCACCAGTACCACCACAACACAAGGTTGAGAACCCGTCTCACACCATAGAAATAGAATACACGAATCTAACCCGCATGATCATACCTCCCCATAGCTTCGCTCCAATGCGCGACCTCATCCAAACACTGATCCATGTGAAAATACCTTAAGTCACTATGCTCAAAATCATCAACCGTGCACAATATAATGTCTAAAACCAAAGCAATCATCATAACCGTCGCGAAGCAATTGATATAACGTTGCACATACCTGAAGGGACATAACCAATACAATACCCACCGAGCAATACCTGATACTCTACCCGCTCGAATTCTACTGAAAGGACCCAATAACACCGCACCACATATGCCTATAACCAATAAACCTTAACGTCTCTTAACACGGAAAGATAACTCATAGATCCCCCTGATTACTAATAACTCAATAACAACCGAATCAACACATCCCTCACCATTGGTAACTCGAAGTCAACCAAGCCGTCATGATACAGAACATACATCCATATAGGTCTACCAATGAACCACACATCAAGTCTAGTCACACACAATAGATAAATAATCCTCAGAAGGTTCAAAATGACTAAATCATAGCGCATACTCTCATCTGACTACCTTACCCACATCTTTACCGTCCACAACCACGAACTAACCTGCTTATGAAAACTCCCAGTCTCCAAATCCAAAAAGTTCACGAATCACCATATCTGATACCAACTCCACCATCCGATTATACAACATACCTCTAATACCCAATCATCCCACGAGAGGTACGCCTATAACTCTCCTATGCCACTAAGAAAACTTGAATATCAGCACTCGATCAAACAGAGAGCTCCGCAATACCTATGATGTATTGTTAACTCAATCATATTTCCTTCTTTTTGAAGTACATACCCTTATCAAGACACACCATTTAGTAATATCGTTTACCTAGTCATCTGAAACTACATGTGCTGTCTAAGAATTTATGACTTTCCTTTCAGAATTGAATTGCGACCCTACATATGCCAATCTCAACCCTACACACACACCATATATAACATACCATCCTATGATAAATTTGAGAACTTTATAATCCCTTCCGAGCCACAATCAACTACATACTCAACTAGTCAAAAACTTTCCATCTGATCCCATCTAGGAGAAAATTACTATATATCCCATGCTCCTTATATGAATAGAATTATACATCTCTATCGTGGTGGAAATTATTAAGAACTCTACAAGTCCCCTTTTCCACAAAACCAAACCACCAATACTGACTCATTTTAACTCAACCAAGATATACAAGCCATCCAAAACTTAAGAGCATTGCCACAAAACACTTGTGGAAACCCACCGCTTCATAAGCACCCAAGAACCTTTCATATCCATTACCATGCCGATCCAGCTTACTACCAAGTTGTTATAATCCTTTGAGTTTCATTCCGAATTACCTTCAAATTATATGTTTCCTTTCTAGTACACCATTATCCTTAACTAAAACTTGCCCAACAAACTTTAACGTAAAACCACACCATCTAAAGCTCAAAAGCCGCTGAATACTTTCTCAGATTCATGCGAATCTAAATCCGTTACCCTTACCTTCCTGATATGGATACATAGAATCCCATAATTAATATAGAAAATACCACGAGTCTTGAAATCTTCGAATACAAACTAAGTTTCTAACCACACATACAACTTTTAAAATACCCAATTGTTACATGTAGAATCTCAAACACATTAGAACCATTCTCGAGAGTCATTCACTCTATTCAAACTGCAATTATCCAGATCAAACGAACAAAACCACTCGTGACTAATTAGCACTCCGACACCGCAGAATGTAACCTCATCCCAATACAACTAAGCAACTTCCTTCTCTATGCACCGAGCATTCTTTACCAACAGCAACTTAAGACATCCCGTGATTATCACACACCTACAAAGCATAGTATAACCTTTGTTAAAATTTTCCTTCACTCAAGCCACCCTCGACCTTAATCTCCGTAAGCCATAACTGACTCACCAACACACCTTAAACTGGAACCAACATAGAACCTAACCGTGCAATCATCTAACCAATAGCAAACTCCCTTACTTGGCTCGAAGCCATAGATCAAGATACACCAATAACTCATAACTCTTATACTCTATTGATGCCATAATACCATAGTGAGATTAAACTCAAATCCTTTACAAGTTTGTGAAAACATAGATCATCTAGAATTTAACTCTGCTGCAAATCTCGCATTCACTCTCGCAACAGTTACACCCACTATCTAAGCAACCCAATTTAGATTTCAACACATATTATTCACTTGTAAATGAGATCTTCTAATAGAAAACATAAGGATCTTACAACCTTAGAACACTCCGCAAAAGATAACCCACCTTTTTTGCCTCCAACTAACATTTCTGTATACCTTCCGCCATCACAAATTTTATGCAGTCACTTAGTCTTCCTGAGTCTGAACTCATATCGCAACATGAAATTTACTTCACTCACAACTGGGAAATATGAAAAGATTCTTCACACTCCCATACCTCGGGGCTATGCCTTGAATTAAGATGGAATTCAAGCACCAAATAGTTCTTCTAGCCTCCAACATACCCTTTTCGTTGCCTTCAAATCATACGAATACATCTCGCAACATTAACATTCTCATTACATATCCATCCAGTCGTCATTTCCACTAATAAGGATAATACTGAATATATAAGTTTGAAAACACTTGCTCACACAATCAGCACCTCGGTGCTCAAGCCATAGGCAAAGATCTAGCCTCAAGTCCTCCAGAATGGCCCAATATCAAACTTACAAAGATCACATCTCGCCCCTTCAATCGGGGAATCACAAGCCATCAAGTCACATCTGATACTGAGTGCTCAAGTGCACATGCGAACGCGTCGACGAAATTTCAAGAGTTACTTTTCAAGCTAAATCAAGGACGCATGATAAGATTCCAAGAATGTGAAGTTTTTCCTAAAGGTTCTGCAGCATCTCAAGGATAAATACAAACGTCTCCGTACCGATCTGCAAGACTCTACTAAATTTCTTATGACTCATGAGACCTATGTAACCTAGGCTCTAATACCAACTTGTCACGACCCTATACCCAGACCCGGTCGTAAAGGCACCTCTCTTGAAGACAAGGCCAGCCGACACATATCCAATTCGAACTTAAACAACTAAACAACAATAAAATATACTAAAACATGATTTAATAATGCTAAACAACAGATAATATCATAACAATGTGAAAGTACAACCCAAACACAGCCCGACATCGGGGTCTCACTAGTCATGAACATCTATTAGAGTAGAAATACAACTACAAGGTCTGATATATGCAAAACAGGACTGATGAATGAAAAGGGAGAAAAGCGGTGCTGCGAACGCTGACAGCTATCTTGCTAAACTCCGATAACCTTGCCTATAATCAGCCAAAAACCCGCTACCAGGTGTATAAATACCTGCATCTGCACACAAGGTGTAGGGAGTAAAGTGAGTGCTCTAACTCAGTAAGTAATAAAGGTAAATAACTATTGAGCAGTAAGAAATCACGTAAAGCAAACCATCATGCTGTATAGAATCAGTGTAAAACCCTTTAAGAAAAGCAGTGAAACTGTGAAATCTTTAGAAAATATCTTAGCTCAGTTTAAACCTCTTTTGAAATTGATATTTTCAATAGTTATGCAATGATTGCAAAAGAGCTAGTGCTGATAAGCATAGAAAATTCGCCCCTCGGGCACAAATACCACAGTATAATATGTAAAATGACAAGTAAATATGAAATAAGAACACATAAAGGTTCGCCCCTCGGGAAATATCTCAAAAAAGTACCAACCCCTTGGTCTCATTCTCAGAACACTCTCAGCCCCTCGGGCTCTCTCTCTCATATCACTCTTAGAATAGTATCTTATAGTAACCGCTGCGTTGTACAACCCGATCCATATATCGCTGCGGCGTGCAGCCCAATCCATATATCGCTGCGGCGTGCATCTCGATCCATATATCATCGGCGACACTCAATAGGGTTGTGCAAACTCTGGGAGGGGCCCCTTACGGCCCAAGCGCAATATCAAGCTACCTCGTGGCATCATCTCTCGGCATTCGGCCTCATGTCACTCGGCACTCAGCCTCACATCACTCAAGCCACCTCGTGACATATAAATGTATCTCAGGCCCTCGGCCTCATATCACTCAGTATATCCTCACATATGGCCCTTGGCCTTACTCAGTCCGAAAGTCATCACAAGCCCCTCGGGCATTAGTAAAACAGTAGTTCTCAGCCTAAAACATCATTTAGAAATATCATTTAAGTTTCAAATCTGAATAAAAGTGGCCAAGTTTGTAAAACAGTAGATATCAACAAGACTGAGTTCAAATAGTAAGTTAAAATAGTGAGGAAACAGTGATAAAAATCCCCGAAGGGTTCAAATAGTTGGCACAAAGCCCAAATATGGCAATCAACCCAAATCATGATGATAACAAATAAGTTTCAGTCAAATACACGGTAAAATCATCAATCAGGATGGACCAAGTCACAATCCCCAACGGTGCTCTACCCCACGCTCACTATCCGACGTGCAAGTCACCTCAACATAGCACTACGATGTGTGATCCGGGGTTCCTACAACTTAGGATATCATTTACAATCATTACTCACCTCGAACCGGCTAAATCTCTAGCTCGCGACACCTTTGCTCCTCAAATTGGCCTCCACGCACGTAGAATCTATCCAAAATTAGAACCAATACGTCACAATATGCTAAGGGAACAAAGCCCAAGCGAAAACAATCGAAAAGTATCAAAAATCCCGAAATTAGCAAAAACCCGATCCTTGTGTCCACTTCTCAAAACTCAAAACTTTTCACATCAACGGATTCCTTATCTCGCCATGAGTCCATACACATCAAAATCACAAGAATCAGAGTTCAATTGACCCCTCAAATCCCTAATCTTAGCTCTCTTAAGTTCAAGCCCTAACCTCTATTTTTTTTAGTCCATGATTTATTAATTTTTTCAGTCTTAATTCATGAATTAACACCATAGGATTGTGTTTTAGGTCCAAAACTCCTTACCTTATCGAAGCTCCTTGAAATCCCTCTTCAAAATCACTCAAGATTCACCAAGTCCGAGTTAAAATGAACAAGCCCTTCAAAATTTGCGAAGAAGAAGCATCTATACATCTGCCCAGTCGAAACCGCACCTCTGGTCCTAAAATCTGCTTCTGCGGTCACATCCTCCGCATCTACGGAAATTCACTAAAAGCCCCAATCCCGCATCTGCGGTCAGTTAGTCGCATCTGCCACTCTGCAGATGCGGTTCCCAACTCCGCATCTGCGATTCCTGACATGCTTTAATAAGACCGCACCTACGCCCTTCTCTTCCACATCTATGACACCGCACCTTCGGTCACCAAACCGCAGGTGTGATAATACCCGGAGCAACAGAAAAATCTGCAACAACACAAGGCTCAAAACTCCCCGCTAGCCATCCGAAATGACCCGAGGCCCCCGAGACCTCAACCAAAAGCACCAACACGTCCTAAAACCTCATTCAAACTTGTTCCAATCATCAAAACACCTCAAAAAACACCAAATCCATCAATTCAAATCGAATTCAAGCCTAAGATTTCCAAAAACTTCAAAAACACTCTTTTGATAAAAAAATAACCCAACCAAAAGACCTCCGAATGACCTGAAATTTAACACACACATCCCAAATCATAAAACAAAGCTACAACAGCTCTCGAAATTCCATTCTGACCCTAGATCAAAATCTCACCTATCAACCAAAAATCGCCAAAATACTAACTTCGCCAATTCAAGCCTAATTTGACATCGGACTTCCAAAACCACTTCTGATCACACCCTAAGTCATAAATCACCCAACGAAGCTAGCAAATCATAAAAATTCCGATCTGAGCTCGTATACAAATAAGCCAACTCTTGGTCAAACCTTGAAAACTCAAAGCTTTCAACTGAAACTGTTCTTTCAAATTCATACCAACTTCCGTAAAAACGAAAATCAATGATCTAAATTAGTCATACTACCTCATACGGGGCAAGTCATGCCCGAGAACTGGTGGTCAAAGTGCAAAATCTCAAAAAGACCGGTCGGGTCATTATAGAATAATAAGGAAAAATATTTTTTAAAATTATTTTAATGAAGCCTTATAAAGTTGAGATTTGTTATGTTGAAAATTTATATTGAAAGATAAAAAATATGTTGTATTTATGGCTCTGAAAAATCATCTTGTTTTGGGTCTTTTAGTAGTTTATGTGAAGAAATCATTAAATTATGATCTGTTTCCTACTAATTTGAGATATTTTTGTAGAAGTTAAAGTTGCTTTTATGTTTATAAAATTCTACATTAGTATTTGAATATCGAAGATACCAAAAGAAAATAAATTCTTATATGTGTTGAAAGATGTTTCAAAAGGCACTTGTATAGAAGTTAAGTTTCATTTCAATTAAGGTGATATTATGCCTTACTCTAGAAATACTATGAGTTAGTATTCTGTATGTGAATTTTCTATTGTGTTAGAAGGATACAATTATGATAGTGAATATCTCATTCAGATGTGAAAAATCTACTAGTTGTGTGATCACCTTTTGGTTGGGTGTTATGATTTTGGAATTGTCTGGCAATGAGGTTGATTAAGCAACCTCTTGGAAAGTTAAACCGACAATAATTATGTCGATGAATTGTGATTTTCAAGGCGCAATAACCGTTCTAAGAAAATAAATCTTTTAATGAGAAGAGTAGACATATTGTCTTAAGATATAATGTCTTAAAACAATTGCTTAGGTATGAGAATTTTTATACATATTTTGTGTAGTCAAAAGAGGATTGGGCCGATCCTGTAACTTATAAGTGAAATATTGAGGGGTTGAGACTTTTGCCAATTTGAGATATATCAATAATGATGGTAACCCAGCCTGTGTTATTAGAGATCCCATAATGTATGTTAATATAGGTAATAACAAGTCATTAGTTGATCAAACATGCACTATTAAATTATGTCTCTTCCTATGGGGTGTGTGTATATAGTGCAAGACTGCAAGAAATGTGAAGCTGAGTCATTAAACTCTTAATCCAATAATCCATAACCTTTTGTAGGTGGTGTATTGTAATGCAGAATACACTTGATTGATGGCCCTATATGAGTGTGGAGTAGGGTCGCTCCTATAAAATTTATGGCAAAATTTTTTTAGAGCACTCATGAAAACTAGGCGTGCGTATGGCTTATTAGCGCGAAATCGCGAGAACATCAGAAATTGTAGGAGTGTAATATGATGAATAAGATCCCTAGCTTATAACAAGAATTTTTGGTTCATAGAAGTTATCAACTTCACCAATTATTCTGTAAGTTAAATCTTATTTTATCTATCTCTGGTTAATAATCTATCAGACACCAGATGGATTTTATTATACCCGAAACCCAATAAATTATACTCTCTTTATTTATTTATTTACAATTTACTTTATATATACTTTTTGAGATATGTGAGTGATTGTTGTAAAATTAGTCATGATATCTCAAAAGTTAATGTCCATCTTGGTTTGAAAAATCTTTTCTCTTTGAAATATTATAATGACCTGACCAGTCATTTGAGCTCTAGCATGTCGTTCAGTAGTTTGAGGCCACGAGCAGCTTCATTTCAAGTATTATGACTTGTATGCGTGGTCAGAATTGAATTTCGTGGAGTTCAGAGTTGATTTGGAAAAAGAATTCTCATTCCAAAAGCTTTAAGTTGAAAGAATTAACTAACATAGGATTTTTGAGTAAACAACCTTGAAATCGGGATTCAAAGATTCCAACAGGTTTGTATGATGATTTCGTACTTGGGCATATGTCCGGATCGGGTTTTGGATGAACCGGGAGCGTCTTGGCGCCTATTGTGGAAGGTAGCATTTTAGAAAAAATTTTATAAGTTTGGGTTGAAGTGCATTTCATTGTTACTGATGTCTGTTTGGGATTTCGATTTTAGGAGTAGCTCCATATGGTGATTATAGTGCTGGGAGCACGATCGGAAGTGAATTCAGAAGTCCGTGGGTCATTTTGGAGTCATTTTGCTAAAGATAAAAATTTGATGGTTTTTGAAAAGTTTGACAGGAAGTGGACTTTTTGATATCAAAGTCTGAATCCGATTTCAAAAGTTGGAGTAGGTCCAGAATGTCGAATATGACTTGTTTGCAAAATTTGAGGTCAACCGGACGTGATTTGAGAGGTTTAAACTTCAAGAGTCGAAGTTTGAAATTCTAAAGTTTAATATGCTTGGATTGGAGGTCGATTCATGATTTTAGCATTGTTTGATATGATTTAAGGCTCGAGCAAGTCCGCAATGTGTTTTGGGACTAGTTGGTTTGATTGGTTGGGGTCCCGGGGGGCTCGGGTGGATTTCGGATGGTTAATGGATTAAATTGGAACTTGAAAAATGAGCTGAAGGGGTGGTATAACCGCTTCTGAGGAGGGTTCACCGTAGAAGCGGCCCCGTAGAAGCGAGGAAGGGAACCGCAGAAGAGGTTAGAAGTGAAGGACTCAGAGGGCGTAGGCGCAAAGGAATTCCCACACCTGCATGATCACAGATGCGGCTGGTGTGGCATAGAAACGGAAGTGGATGACTAGGCTGGGACCGCAGATGCGGTCGTTTTACCGTAGATGCGGGGCTGCACCTGCGGAAGCAGAAGCGCAGATGTGGAAGTTGAAGTCTTGGAGGGAACCGTAGGAGCGGTGGAGGGGCCACACCTTTGGAACAGCAGAAGCGATCATGTGACCGCAGGTGTGGAACTGATGAAGGTAGTAATGTTCTTTAAAATCGGGGGTCTTGGCCATTTCCTCCATATTTACTCTTGTTTGGGAGATTTTGGAGAGCTTCAAGAGAGGGATTTCTTCATCAAGCATGAGGTAAGTTAATTTCACCCCTTGTGAGTTAATACATGGTTTTAGTTTCGGATTTGAGCATGAGAATTGGCAGAAACAAGGGGTTTGAGGGAAAACCTAGAAAATTGATACTCTTGGAATTTGACCACGATTTTGGGTATGAAATTGAGAGAAAATTATATGTTTGAGTTTGTGAGGTGGTGGGTAAACTTACTCTTCGAAAATATTTGGAATCCTGGCACGTGGGCCCGAAGGCGTTTTTGTCAATTTTTTGATCGGGGTTAGGAATTGTTATGAAATGGATTGTAATGAGTAACTGAACATATATTAATGTATTTGTATAATAATTGGCTAGTTTTGGAGCGTAATGCATCAATTTGAGAGTTCGGAAGGGCGTGGAATGCCGGTTATGGATCTTCGGGGCGAGATGAGTCTCCTTTCTAACCTTGTAAGAGGGAATTGTCCCCATAGGTGAAATAATTGGATATGTGCTCCTATTTTTGGGGGCTACGTATGCACAAGGTGATGAGAGTCCATGCATAGCTACTATTATGCATAAGTCTGGGTTGTTTAGGACCCAAAGGCATGCTCTGCTTGTAATATTTGGAATCTTGTTGTCGATTTTAAATGCTTAAATCATATTGAATTGGTAAATAAATTTATAAAGGAAATAAAGATCATTTTCTTAACCTTTAAAGAGGTTTGCATTTTTCTTGGATAAATTTTTCTTGCTGAATTCTTAATCGACTGTTTGGATTTTTGTATCTATAAGTACCTGTGTCGCACGTATGATTCTCTAGCGGGGTAACTCTATTATTTATATTTGATCGCGTCGCACGTATCTTTCGTGAGCGGAGTAATAGATGTATCTATGGTTTTCGCCATTCGACCTCAGGCGGTGCATAGTTTAAATATTGTTGGATCGAGTCGTACCTCCTCGGCATAGTTTGCGCATGCTTGCATTGCTTGACTTGAGAGTAATTGATATTGACATTGCTCTCCCCGACTTGAGGTAATTATAAATTAATGGATTATGAATCTGGAGATTTTTAACAAAAAGGAACTCTTACTTGTTTCATGACTTATTTGAATTCACTGTTGTTCTTAATAAATCCATGATCTTGCAATATAAATATTACTATCGGACCACTAGTAAGTGTTGAAGTCAACCTGTCGTCTCTACTTCTTTGAGATTATACGAGATACTCATTGGGTACACGTTATTTTCGTACTCATACTACACTTCTGTGAATTTTTGTTGTACATGCACATGCATCTCTACTTGCCTAGTGGGGGTAGCAACATGGTTGATACAGAGACATAGGTGAGAAGCACTTCCCGAGATGACCCGCAGCCAACAAGTCTCTTTCAGATTACAGTAATTATTTTCTATCCAATATTGTATTCCGGACGGTTGTTGTATTACATTATTTCTTAGAAATTTTATCATGCACTTATGATACCGGATTCTGGGATGTCTATGGCTTTATTTAGAAATATTGAAAGTTGTTAAATGTTTCATTATTTATTCTGTGGAATTTACTATTTATTGTTTAAACGTATACAAGAAGTGATTTCAGAAATATTTGAAATGAGAATTTAATTAAGTATTTTGGTTGCTTGCCTGACAACGGTGTCCGGCGCCATCACGACCCTTAGTGGATTTTGGGTCGTGACAATATGGTATCAGAGCACTAGGTTCCCTTAGGTCTCACGAGTCTTGAGAAAATCTAGTAGAGTCCTGCGGATCGGTACGGAGACTTCTGTACTTATCTTCGGGAGGCTACCGGGATGTTAGGAGTACTTCCCTTCTTGATACTTCATCGTGCGATTTTATTCCTTGAGGATTATGCCCTTGTTTCCTTCCTACTCAATCTTATGCGACGCGAACTGCTAGCTGTAAATTGAAAATTGAAGGATGATAATGGCACTAAAAGTGTGGTTCAGAGTATTTCTCCCTGCGGGGTTGTTTGAGCTATCATCGTCGCTTTGTGGAAGGATATTTTATCGTTTCAGCTTAGTTACGGTACATCTGAGAGCTATAAGGCTATGCACCAGTTACCATGATGTTATGAGCGATTTTTCCGCAATATTGATTTGATGGTAGGATGTTTGCTTACGTGTCGGGGCAGTGAATAACTTGAAGGAAGGTTTACTCAGTGCATGATCTAGAGATTCGGTATTTGATTCCCAGTAGGGGAAGGGCAATCCGACTAAAAATGTTTAGATTTGGGTTGATGGAGTAACGAGAGTTGGTATTTGCAAGCGTGGTGGGGTTTTCTTCTACGATGAGGTATCGTTGTCCTTATTGAATGTAATAAGTTTGCCCGTGTTATGATCTTCTACGATTCATCTTTGAAGCAGGATATTGTGAGGCAATATTGAAGAAACGGCTGTCAGAGATCGCATGGTGTGGTAGTTCAGGATTAAATCGGTGTTTCAAATGTCAACGGTGGGGAAAGATGATCCTCGGAAAGGTGTAAAGTTAATAGCGGCCTATTGGTTCAGGTGGTATCGAGATGGGTTTCGATCTAAGGCATTAGTGGAGCAACAAAGAATGAGGAAGAACATGTGGTAAGTGTCAAGTGGTGGTTAAAATTTCTAGAAGTCCAGGTATTAGAAGTGAGGTCGAGTAGTTGATTTAAGGGGCGAGTTTCGCCAAAGTGGGAGAGTGGCGGGGTTACATATGGGTCTGGTGGTAGGATGACTACACCCTTGAGTAAAGTTGGAGTGATTTGAGAATTTTAGTGATTAGTGATTTGGGCTTATGGATTAATTTGAAGTATGGACTATTATGCGGTAGGAGATTTGATATAATGGAAATGAGCTGCTTGAAATGAATAAGGGTACAACCTAACTTTGAATTGGAAGGACGTTGTCGCACATTCAATTGGTTTCCACGAGGGGTGAATGACTTGTGGATCTAGAGAGTGAGCTCAAACTCAGGATGGGACATTGATGTCATAGTGATTGTACCCCCGTGCAGCGACGTTGGAAGATGTCGGAGAGTGATTTCCACAGAGGGGTTATTCCTTGGGAGCAGATTAGCAGTCGCGCGGTTGGTGAAGCTTTTGCGAAGAATTCTATAAGCCATGCGGTAAAGAGATCGGTCAAGTGAATATGGTTAATGATTCAGAGTATCCGTAAAAGGATTTTATAGAAAAATTCTGAGAATTTTGGCAGTTGATTGCATAAGGATATGTCAGTAAGAGGTAAAGAGTCTTAGTGGGTCCTATACCTGTGTACTTGTGGCTTTAGGCTAATTGGGAGAGTCCCATTGCCTACGACTTGGGTTGTATGGTTATCCCCTTTTGAGGTTTCGGGTTATCAGCGTATTGGTAAGTTTTCGGCTACGGGAAAAGAACATAAGTGATAATTGAAGCAAAGGAATTTTTAAAGGTGTGCTATGGTTGACCTTATTGGCTCACGCTCAGGCTTGGGGAAGGATTCTGGTTTAGTCCTTGTATAAGTGCGGGTTTCAGGGGAAGTGGTTCTGCCGGGTGCTTCGTCGAGAAGGTATACATGTGCTAGAAAAATTATGGAGTTGATTATATTCGAGGCCCAGTCATTGCGGGTGGCTCTCAACAACGGTCCTAGTGGATTCAAAGGGTAAAGTGTGGTGCCTAATGATTTCGAGCCTATAGGTACGGTTAAGAATCAAGCTTTTGTGGCAGCTTATGACTAGAGGCCTAGAATGTTCTATGATGTTTTGACTTGCAGTGTAGCATTTTGGAGGAAAAAAAGAAAAAGCTTAGTATTCTTAGAGGGATTATCAAAATGGGCATGCCAATTGAGGATGCGAATGTGCACACAAGGGAAGTATGAAATGGCTTGTGAGATTGGAGACAGCATGGTCTCATGATTCAAGGTCACTCGGGATGAGTGTGGATGGAGTGTGTTACGTGCTGAATGGAGTTGTTGTTGTTATTATTATTATTATTATTATTATTATTATTATTATTATTATTATTATTATTATTATTATTATTATTATTATTATTATTATTATTATTATTTTTAAGGCAATCAAGGATAAACTGGAAGAAGATAGATTGGTTTGCCATAGTTGAATTGGCATATTGGCGGTAGTGATCAGTTCCTATAGTATGATCATTATGCAAGTGATTTGTGACGGTACGTGTGAGACTTGTCGGCCGCCGTAATTGATGTTATTCAGAAGTATTCTAGTATTATGGCATGTTATGTGTAGGTGGATCCCCGAAGGGTCATGGTGGTTTAGATCATTACCTAGAGATTAGCATATTCTACGGATATGATAATTTACCCGTCTGTTGCTATGGTTCTCCTGAAGTGAGTTAAATGAAAAGTTTTTATATGATAAAATGTTAATCTATTAATGGTTACGGAGTTATGATGAGAATCGTGTTCTATTGAATATTGGTATGTTGGGTGCAGTGAAAGGTATGGAATTTGAAGTAAGGATCAAGGTTGCAGTGGTGTTAACAAGGATGTTACGAGCTCGGATGAGCAAGAAAGTAGTTTCGATTTTTAAAGTAAGTAGGTATTGTCTTCAGCGTCACCTGAGATTGGTGTTTTGTGAAAAAAGCTTTGCATCTTGGTTAAGGATTCTTGATCACTTCTTAACATTAGTGCAGCCAGTGGTTTAGATTTACAAACCTGTTATCCGTTACAGAAGGTTATGGGAGTATGCTCCACAGGAAGATTATATGAGTGTTGCACGTAGTCACTTGACCGGTTGAAGAGTCAAACCAAGTATGAAGATTGTGGTGATATCGGTGAATTGGGAATTGATGCTTGGAGGGCACTTTATTTATTGAGTTGTGGACCGTGGAGGATTGCCTCAGTTATGATGGTAGTTCTCGTGTGTTATGAGAAAAAGGGGGGTTATTATGGACCTTTGAAAGGTTATTAGCCTAGTTAGTGTGAGCAGAATCAGCTTGAGGTTGATAGATTTAAATATGAACATGGGCTCTATGTCAGGCCAGATGTGTCATTTCAGCAATGCGCTCCTTATTGAAGAGTAGTCGGGGTGTTATTTCGTTGTCCGCTATTTCGTGTAATGATAATTGTGCCGTGTGAGTCAGGGGATGGCTTGGTGAATTTCTTATGTATTGAGGTTCCGTATAGAGATGATGTTATATAAGTAGAATGGCTCTTTGAGATACAGATTGTATATCACACCTCAGTTGTGCTTAATTTGTAGCTTATAGCGCTATATGTCTCCCCAGTGATGGTATTATGCACTCAGCATGCTTGTGACTGATATTTGGCATTTTGTTGAAATGAGCAATCTAGATTGGTGTGTAACTCCTTATGTGAATTTTAAGTGCGGATCGGGTGGCACGCCGTCATAGGTATGTTGTTTGGATCAGATTACGTGACGCATCAGTATGATGTTGAGTCAGTTCCCTATATTTGTTTTTATGGGTTTTGTTTACTATTATTCCTGAGGAAAACTCATATTAGTTATATGCCCGCATCGTATGTATGATTCGCGAGTGGGGTGTCAGTTCAATTATGTTGACCGCGTCGCATGTATGATTTGCGAGAGGGGTAATTGGATTTCCTTTTTAGGGTGTGTTTTCCTTTTGTATCGCATTCGAATTGGTGGCCTACTAGCATATTCTGGCATTATATGAGACTTTTGATCATGTCCAGGGTAGCTTATGGCCTGAACAGTTAGTACTGGGGGAAACGAGATCATTGGATTTAGGATCAGTGCAATCTGATTATATGAAGTATATTAAGGAGCATAGACCATTATTTGGTTCAGAATGAGGCGAGGGTTTTTTTCAGGAGTATAAACCCAATGATTTGTTCATTTAGCAGTCGATTATGAATTTATACACATCCCCTTGTCATGGCAGTATTGTAAAAGTTAGAGCAAGACCTATGTAGGCCATGAGGTATAATGGGAGCATCAGATTCGTGGAAATTTGATTTATTCAATCACAGAATGTTATTGTGGTCTTGTGAGTAAAATGGAGCAAGCTGTGAATTCAGCTAAGGTAGGCAGTCATGTTTGGTTTTGCGTGTGGTCATTGATATGGTGATCGTATGTTGGAAACAGGCCTGGCAGAGAATTCCGGATGTTGGAACTGATCTCTAAGGCTTATTTGCTTAAGTGAAAAAGTATATCTTCAGATTCACCGATCTAGGGTGCCCAGCTGAGTTGTAGTAGCACGGTTAAGTTCTAGAGGTGTTAAGTAGTGATTTCAGACAACTTTGGCACAATTCTTAGCATGTTCGAGGACGAATGTATGTTTAAGTGAGAGAGAATGTAACGACCCGACCGGTTGTTTTGAGCTCTAGTGCACTTTCAGCAGTTTGAGGCCATGAGTAGCTTCATTTATGGTATTATGACTTCTATACGTGGTCAGAACTGAATTTCGGGGAGTTCGGAGTCGATTTCGAAAAAGAATTATCATTCCGGAAGCTTTAAGTTGAAAGAATTAACTAGGATTTGATTTTTAAGTAAACGACCTCAGAATCGGGATTCGAAGGTTCTAGCAGGTTCGTATGATGATTTCGGACTTGGGCGTATGCCCGCATCGGGTTTTGGATGACCCGGGAGCGTCTTGGCGCCTATTATGGAAGTTAGCATTTTGGAAGAAATTTTATAAGTCTAGGTTGAAGTGCATTTTGGTGTTATCGATGTCCGTTTGGGATTCCGAGTCTAGAGGTAACACCGTATGGTGATTCTGGTGTTGGGAGCACGATTGAAAGTGAATTTGGAGGTCCGTGGGTCATTTTGGAGTCATTTGGCTAAAGATAGAAATTTGAATGTTTTTGAGAAGTTTGATCGGAAGTAGACTTTTTGATATCGGATTCGGAATTTGATTCCGAAAGTTAGAGTAGGTCCGTAATGTCAAATACGACTTGTGTGCAAAATTTGAGGTCAATCAGACGTGATTTGATAGGTTTAAACATTGAGAGTCGAAGTTTGAAATTCTAAAGTTCAATAAGCTTAGATTGGAGGTCGATTCCTGATTTTAGCATTGTTTAATATGATTTAAGGCCTCGAGCAAGTTCATAATGTGATTTAGGACTAGTTGGTATGATTGGTCTGGGTCCCGGGGGCCTTGGGTGGATTCGGGGTGGTTAACGGATCGAATTGGAGCTTGAAAGATGAGCTGAAAGAGTCTGATTGCTGGTATAACCGCTTCTGCAGAGGGTTCATCATAGAAACGGCACCGCAGAAGTAAGGAAGGGAACCACATAAGCGGTTAGAAGTGAAGGAGTCAGAGGGCACATGTGTGAAGGAATTGCCGCACGTGCGTGATCGCAAATGCGATTAGTGCGGCGTAGAAGCGAAAGTGGACGGCTAGGCTAGGACTGCAGATGTAGTATTTTGCCATAGATGCGGGACCACACTTGCGAAAGTAGAAGCACAAATACGGAAGTTGAAGGCTTGGAGGGAACCGCATCAGCGGTGGAGGGGCCGCACATGCGAAACCACAGAAGTGGTCGTGTGACCGCAGGTGCAGAACTGCTGGAGGCTGTAAGGTTCTTTAAAATCGGGGGTCTTGGCCATTTCCTCCATTTTTACTCTTTTTTGGGCGATTTTGGAGAGCTTCAAGAGAGGGATTTCTTCATCAAGCATGAGGTAAGTTAATTTCAGCCCTTGTGAGTTAAATACATGTTTTTTTTGGCAAAACTGCTAGGCATGAAGCCTTGGGCTATCTTTTATTAATAAAACAAAAATTACAAAAATTACAAAAAAAATAAACATTGTCCGGAGGTTTTATGTAATGGAAGTGATAAAATTTGACAGTTACATTCCTCCTATTACCAAGATTAAGCAATATACTCAACCTTGGCATGACAAAGTGCATACTATAATGAAAAAAGTGATGCCAAGCATTGTAATTGTACACTAGCTCCATACTTGCTCTATCATGCACGTGCAATGTCACCTTTCCTTCCTCAAGGGAATGAGCACAATGTGCTAATACCACCCATAGAGGTCGTAGTGAGTTGCTCAGTAACATTTTCAAACAACTGTGTGGATGATGCTTTAATATTTCCAGTTGTAAGATGGTGTAGATGTCTCCACGTCCTTATGTTTCTCCAAATTGTCAGAGTAACCGAAATTACTCATATGGTCAATGTTAGCTCTCAACTGTCCAGTTCTCCTTTTGCTTTGTGTAAAATTGCTAAACTCGTGCCTCATATTGTTGCTTCATCAAGGGAGTGAGCATCAGCTAGCACCCTTAGAATCCGCATCCAATTGGAGTGCGGAAAAATAGAATTTGCACTTTGTCACATTGTTTAAGCCCATGATTAAACAATTTAAGAGCTGCAAATGTTTTGGTCCTTTTGATTGTTCTTCCTCCATTCTAGCTGTGTCCAAATCAGCTCTAGGTCTATGTCGATTTTGATCCTCCAACGTCATGCGTGCATGCATTAATTCGATGCAAACAGATTCCCATGTTTGAAGAATGCTTTCTTTTAAAAAATACAGCTTGTTTACAGTGGCCTTGGCTTTCAAAGCTCGAGCTTCAAGCTTTTGTCGACCAGCTTGTTTGGATTTTTTTTCCAACACGCATGTGATCCAGCCTAAAAAGCTTGAGGGGACATCGAGCATTACAGACAAGCATGCAATTTAAAAAGTTGTGTCCAATCATTCACGTGCTCTCCATGGCTCTTGTATGCGTCTCCCAATTATCTTGCCCATGATCCAGACTAGCGTGCAAAAGCTGTGTCTAAAGTTTTCATGTGTCCTCCCTCATGTGAGCCAGCCTTTCGTAGTTGTGAAACACAAAGTGATCCCTTGCTTTTGCTAATTATAAAAACTCCAGGTGTGCATTAAACAAAGCTGCCATGGTAATGTAATGCCCATTCTTTCATTTACCAAGGAGCACGCGTGGAATAAAGAATTAAAAAGCTTCCTTGGCATTTGTTTAATGCCTAGCTTTTCCTGTAAGTGACGTTCCCCCATGGTTGCTTTTTCCTTTTCTAGCAAACTGCTACCATTCTTATCCAAGAGATCGTTACTTCTTCAAGGAGCTGAGTACTATGTATCAGGCGTGCATAAGGATCCAATTTACGGGCGTGCAATAAAAAAAGGTAAAGCTGCGATGGTCCATTTTTTATTTCCAGCTTTGTCTCGATTTCATTGTTTCTACAGCATGCTGGTTGGAAGTCCAAAACCTTTAACTAATCTTGTTTTGCTTGTTCATTGGAATGCTTTTGGAAGCCTTTAACCCCTTTGTTGTAACTCCTTGACCAAGCCATCTCCAGCTGTGTGTCATGTAGTGGCATGCTATCTTTTAAAAAAACTAGTAGTTGTCCACCTTTTCTAGTAAGCATTCATGTTCCTCGATTCAATTTAGTTTCATGCCATCTCCTAGATACTGTAGGACAATGTAGGACATAGATAACCCCTGCAAAAAAGCACATATTGTTAGAATAAAATTGGTAGAACATTGTTTGGTTTTGGATTTGAGCATGAAAATTGGTAGAAACTTGGGGTTAGAGGGAAATCCTAGAAAATTGATACTCTTGGAATTTGACCATGATTTTGTGTACGAAATTGAGAGAAAATTATATATTTGAGTTTGTGAGGTTTTGATTAAACTTATTCTTCGAAATTTTTTGGAATCCGGGCACGTGGCCCCGAGGGTATTTTTGTCAACTTTTTGATCTGGGTTCGGAATTGTTATAAAATGGATTGTAATGAGTAATTGAACATATATTAATGGATTTGTATAATAATTGGCTAGTTTTGGAGCATTGTGCATCAATTTGAGTCTTTGGAAGGGCGTGGAATGCCGGTTATGGATCTTCGGGCGATATGAGTCTCCTTTCTAACCTTGTAAGAGGGAATTGTCCCCACAGGTAAAATAATTGAATATGTGCTCCTATTTGTGGGGGCTATGTATGCATAAGATGACGAGAGTCTGTGTGTAGCTACTATTATGCATGAGACCGGGTAGTCTAGGACCCAAAAGCATGCTCTACTTGTAATATTTGGAATCTTGTTGTCGATTTTAAACGCTTACATCATATTGAATTGACAAATAAATTTCTGAATTAATTAAAAATAATTTTCTTTACCGTTAAAGATGATTTCTTTTTTCTTGGATAAATGTTGCATGATGAATTCTTAATCGACTGTTTGAATTTTTGTATCTATAAGTACCTGCGTCGCACGTAATTCGCGAGCGGGGTAACTCTATTATTTATATTTGACCACGTCGCACGTATCATTGACGAGCAGGGTAATAGATGCATCTATGGTTTGCGCCATTCAACATCTGGCAGTGCACGATTTAAATATTATTGGATCGGGCCGAACTTCATCGGTATGATTTGCACATGCTTGCATTGCCTGAGTTGAGAGTTATTGATATTGACATTTCTCTCTCCGACTTGAGGTAATTGTAAATGAATGAATTATGAATTTGAAGATTTTTAATAAAAATGAACTCTTACTTGTTTCGTGAATTATTTGAATTCACTATTGTTCTTAATAAATCCGTGATTCATCGCAATATAAATATTACTATTGGACCATTAGTAATGTCGAAGTCGACCTCTCGTCTCTACTTCTTCGAGATTAGATGGGATACTCATTGGATACACGTTGTTTTCGTACTCATACTACACTTCTGTGCATTTTTGTTGCACACACACATGCATATCTAGTGGCCTAGTGGGCGTAGCAGCATGGTTGATACGGAAACTTAGGTGAGCTGCACATCCCGAGACGACCCGTAGCCAGCAAGTCTCTTTCAAATAACTATATTTATTTTCTGTCAAATGTTGTATGCAGGACGGTTGTTGTATTACATTATTTCTTAGAAATTTGCTCATGCACTTATGACACCGGGTTCTGGGATGTCTAGGGGTTTATTCAGAAATTTTAAAAGTTTTTAAATATTTCATTATTTATTCTATGGAATTTACTATGTATTGTTTAAACGTAAAAAAGAAGTGATTTTGGAAATATTTAAAATGAGAATTTAATTAAGTATTTTGGTTGGCTTGCCTGACAGCAATGTCCGGTGCCATCACGAACTTAGTGTATTTTGGGTTGTGACAACATGGTATCAAAGCACTAGTTTCCTTTAGGTCTCACGAGTCATGAACAAGTCTAGTAGAGTCCCACGAATTGGTACGGAGACGTCTATACTTATCTTTGGGAGGCTACAAAGCTATTAGGAGTACTTCTCTTCTTGATTCTTTATCGTGCGATTTGATTCCTTGAGGCTTATGCCCTTGTTTACTTCCTACTCAATCTTACGCGATGCAAACTGCTGGCTATATATCAAGATGCGAGGTTATTTGAGCTATCATCGTTGCCTTGTGGAAGGATATTTTTCCGTTGCAGCTCAGTAGCGGTACTTATGACTGCTATAAGGCTTGGCACAAGTTGCCATAATGCTATGAAGGATTATTCTTTAGTATTTATATGATGGTAGGATGTTTGCTTATGTGTCAGGGTAGTGAATGACTTGAAGAGTGGTTTACGCAGTGCACAATCTAGAGATTCGGTATTTGATTCCCAGAAGGGGAAAGGCAATCGGACTAAAAATGTTCAGATTTAGGTTGATGGAGTAACGAGACTTGGTATTTGCGAGTGTGGTGGAGTTTTCTTCTATAATGAGGTGTCGTTGTCTTTATTGAATATAGTAAGTTCGCCTGTGTTATGATCTTCTACGATTCGCCTTTGAAGCAGGATATTGTGAGACAATATTGAAGAAGTGATTGTCAGATATCGGGGGGTGCGGTGGTTTAGGATTAAATTGGTATTTCTAATGTCAACGGTGGGGAAAGATGATCCTCAGAAAGGTGTAAAATTAATAGTGTCTTGTTGGTTCAGGTGCTATCGAGATGGGTTTCGATCTAAGGCATCAACAAAGCAACAAAGAATGAGGAAGGACATCTGGGAAGTGTCAAGCGGTGGTTAAAATTTCTAGAAGGATAGGTATCAGAAGCAAAGGTCGAGTAGTTGATTTAAGGCATATGATTCACCAAAATCAGAGAGTGGCGGAGTTACATATGGGTCTGGTGGTAGGATGACTACACCCTTGAGGAAAGTTGGAATGATTTGATAATTTGGTGTTTAGTGATTTGGGCCTATAGATTAATTTGAAGTATGGACTATTATGCGATAGGAGATTTGATATAACGGAAAAGAGCTGCTTGAAATGAAGAAGGATACAATATAACTTTGAATTGGAAGGATATTGTCACATATTCAATTGGTGTTCACGCGGGGTAAATAGACTTGTGCAGCTAGAGAGTGAGCTAAAACTCAGGATAGGACTTTGATGTCGTTGTGATTTTACCCCCTTGCAGCAACGTTGGAAGATGTCGAAGAGTGATTTCCATAGAGGGTTATTCCCTGTGAGCAGGTTAGTGGTCGCGTGGTTGGTAAAGCTTCTACGAAGAATTCTACTAGACATACGGTAAAGAGATCAGTCATGTAAATGTGGTTAATGATTCAGGGTATCCGTAAAGGGTTTTTATAGAAATATTTCGAGAATTTTGGCGGTTGATTGCGCAAGGATATGTCAATAAGAGATAAAGAATCTTGGTGGGTTCTAGATCAGTGTAATAGTGGCTTCAGGCTAAGTGGGGGAGTCCCACCGCCTACAACTTGGGTTGTATAGTTATCCCCTTGTGAGGTTTTGGGTGGCGTATTGGTAAGTTATTTCAGCTACGGGAAAATAACATAAGTGATAATTGGAGCAAAGGAATTGTTAAAGGTGTGCTATGGTTATCCTTATTGGCTCATGCTCAGGCTTAGGGAAGGATTTAGGTTTTTTCCTCGTATAAGTGCGGGTTTCAGGGGAAGTGGTTCTGCCGGGTGCTTCATTGAGAGGGTATGTATGTGCTAGAAGAATCATGGAGTTGATTATATTTGGGGCCCAGTCAATGCGGGTGGCTCTCAATAACGGTCCTAGTAGATTCAAAGGGTAAAGTGTGGTGCCTAATGATTTCAATCCTACAGGTACGGTTAAGAATCAAGCTTTTGTGGAAGCTTATGAGAAGAGGCCCAGAATGTTCTATGATATTTTGACTTGCAGTGTAGCATTTGGGAGGACAAGGAGAAAAGACTTCGGATTTGTAGAGGGATTATTAGAATGGGCATGCCAGTTGAGGATGCGAATGTGCGCACAAGGGAGGTATGAAATGGTTTGTGGGATTGGAGACAACATGGTCTCATGATTCAAGGTCACTCGGGATGAGTGTGGATGTAGTGTATTAAATACTGAATGGAGTTATTATTATTTCTAAGGCAATCGAGGATAAACTGGAAGAAGATAGATTGGTTTGCCATAGTTGAATTGGCATATTTGTGGTAGTGATTAGTTTCTACAGTGTAATCAACTTATGCAAGTGATTTGTGACGGTACGTGTGAGATTTGTCGGCCGCTGTAATTGATGTTATTCAGAATTATTCTACTGTTATGGCCTGTTATGTGTAGGCGGATCTCGAAAAGGTCACGGTGGTTTAGACCACTACTTAGATATTTGCATATTCTACGAATGTGAGAATTCACCTGTGTGTTGCTATAGTTCTCCTGAAGTGAGTTAAGTGAAAAGTTTTTATATGATGAAGTGTTAATCTATTAATCGTTCCAGAGTTATGACGAGAATCGTGTTCTATCGAATATTGGCATGTTGGGTACAATGAGAGGTATGGAATTTGAAGTAAGGATCAAGGTTGCAGTTTGGTGTTAACAAGGATGTCACGAGCTCGCATGAGCAGGAAAGTAGTTTTGATGTTTAAAGTAAGTTGGTATTGTCTTCAGCATCACCTGAGATCAGTGTTTTGTGAAAAAGGCTTTGCATCCTGGTTAAGGATTGTTGATCGCTTCTTAGCATTAGTGTGGCCTGTGGTTTGGATGTACAGACCTGTTATCTGTTACGGAAGGATATGGGAGTGTGCCCCACGGGAAGATTGTATGAGTGTGGCACGTAGTCACTTGACGGGTTAAAGAGTCAAACAAAGTATGAAGATTGTGGTGATATCGTTGATTCAGGAATTGATGCCTGGAAGGCACTTGATTTATTAAGTTGTGTACTGTGGAGGATTGCCCCGGTTATGATGGTAGTTCTCATGTGTTATGAGAAAAATGGGGATTATTATGGACCTTTGAAAGGTTATTAGCCTAGACAGTGTGATCAAAATCAACTTGAGGTATGTGGATGGATTTAACTATGAATATGGGCTCTATAACAGGCCTGATGTGTCATTTTAGCAATGCACTCCTTATGGAAGAGTAGTCGGGGTGTTATTTCATCGTCCGCTATTTCGTGTAATGATTTATTGCATCGTGGGAGTCATGATAAGGCTTGGTGAATTTATTATGTGTTGAGGTTCCACATAGAGATGATGTTATATGAGCAAAATGGCTTTTGAGATTCAGATCGTATATCGCACCTCAGTTGTGCTTGAGTTTGTAGCTTATAGTGCTATATGTGTCCCAGGGATGGTATTATACACTCAGCGTGCTTGTGACCGATATTTGATATTTTATCTAAATGAGCAATCTAGCTCAGTGTGTAACTTTTTATATGAATTTTATGTGTGGATCGGGTGGCACGCCGCCATGGGTATGTTGTTTGGATCAGGTTGTGGCGTATCTGTATGATATTGAGTACAGTTCCCTATATCTGTTTTTATGTGTTTTGTTTCCTATTTTTCCTAAGGAAAACTCATATTAGCTATGTGCTCGCGTTGCATGTATGATTCGCCAGCGGGGTGTTAGTTCAATTATGTTGACCGTGTCGCATGTATGATTCGCAAGCAGGGTGTTAGTTCAATTATGTTGACCACGTTGCATATATGATTCGTGAGCGGGGTAATTGGATTTCCTTTTTAAAGTTCATTTTCCTTTTGTATCGCTTTTCGAATTGGTGGCCTATTGGCACGTTGTGGCATCATATGAGACTTTTGATCATGTCCGGGGTGGCTTATTTCCTGACTAGTTCGTACTGGGAAGACGAGATCACTGGATTTAGGATCAGTGCAATCTGATTATATGAAGTATATTAAGGAGGAAAGACTATTATTTGGTTCAGAATGAGGCGAGGGTTCTTGTCAGGAGTATAGACCCAATGGTTTGTTGATTCGGCAGTCAATTATGAATTTCTACACACTCCCTCCGTCGTGGTGGTATTGTAAAAGTTAGAGCAAGACCTATGTAGGTCATGAGGTGAAATGGGAGCATTGGATTCATGGAATTTCGATTTATTCTATCAGAGAACGTTATTGTGGTCCTGTGAGTAAAGTGGCGCAAGCTGTGAATTCAGCTAAGGTACGCAGTCATGTTTTGGTGCTGCGTGTAGTTATTGATACAATGAGCATATATTGAAACATGCCTGGCAGAGAATTTCGGATGTTGGAATTGAGCTCTAAGGCTTATTTGCTTAGGTGAAAAAGGATATCTTCAGATTCACAGAGCTAGGGCGCCCAGATGAGTTGTAGTAGCAGGGACAGGTGCTCGAGGTGTTAAGCAGTGATTTCAGAAAACTCCGACACAGTTCTTAGCACGTTCGAGGATGAACTTATGTTTATGTGAGAGAGAATGTAACGACCCAACCGGTCGTTTTGAGCTCTAGTGCGCCGTTCAGCAGTTTGAGGCCACGAGTAGCTTTATTTCAGGTATTATGACTTGTACTCATGGTTGGAATTGAATTTCGGGGAGTTAGGAGTTGATATGGAAAGAAAATTCTCATTCCGAAAGCTTTAAGTTGAAAGAATTAACTAGGATTGGATTTTTGAGTAAACGATCTCGTAATCGGGATTCGAAGGTTCCAGTAGGTTCGTATGATAATTTCGGACTTGGGCGTATGCCCGTTCGGGTTTTGGATGACTCGGGAGCGTCTTAGCACCTATTGTGGAAATTAGCATTTTGGAAGAAATTTTATAAGTTTGGATTGAAGTGCATTTCAGTATTATCGATGTCCGTTTGGAATTTCGAGTCTGAGAGTAGCTCCGTATGGTGATTCTGGTATTGGGAGCACGATCGGAAGTGAATTCAGAGGTCCGTGGGTCATTTTGGAGTCATTTGGCAAAAAATAGAAATTTTACGGTTTTTAAGAAGTTTGACCGGAAGTGAACTTTTTGATATCAGGGTTAAAATCTGATTTCGAAAGTTTCAGTAGGTCCGTAATGTCGAATATGACTTGTGTGCAAAATTTAAGGTCAATCGTACGTTATTTAATAGGTTTAAGCATCGAGAGTCGAAGTTTGAAATTCTAAAGTTCAATAAGCTTGGATTGGAGGTCAATTGATGATTTTAGCATTGTTTGATATGATTTAAGGCCTCGAGCAAGTCTGTAATGTGTTTTGGAACTGGTTGGTATGATTGGTTGGGGTCCCGGGGGCCTTGGGTGGATTCCAGGTGGTTAACGGATCGAATTGGAACTTGAAAGATGAGCTGAAGGGGTCTGGTTGCTGGTATAATCGCTTTTGCGGAGGGTTCACTGCAGAAAGGGGCCCTGCAGAAGCGAGGAAGGGAACCACAGAAGCGGTTAGAAGTAAAGGAGTCAGAGGGCGCAAGTGCGAAGGAATTCTCGTACCTGCGTGATCGCAGATGCGGTTAGTGCGACACAAAAGTGAAACTGGACGACTTGGTTGAGACCGTAGATGTGGTCATTTTGCCGCAGATGCGGGATCGCACCTGCGAAAGTAGAAGCGCAAATGCGAAAGTTGAAGGCTTGGAGGGAACCGCAAGGGCGGTGGAGGGGCCGCACCTGCGGAACCGCAGAAGCGATCGTGTGACTATAGGTGCGGAACTGCTGGAGGCAGTAAGGTTCTTTAAAATCGGGGGTCTTGGCTATTTCCTCCATTTTTACTCTTGTTTTGGCGATTGTGGAGAGCTTCAATAGAGGGATTTCTTCATCAAGCACGAGGTACGTAAATTTCACCCTTTGTGAGTTAAATATATGGTTTGGTTTCGGATTTGAGCATGAAAATTAATAGAAACTTGGGGTTTCAAGAAAAACCTAGAAAATTGATACTCTTGGAATTTGACCATAATTTTCTGTATGAAATTGAGAGAAAATTATATATTTGAGTTCGTGAGGTTGTGGGTAAACTTATCTTCGAAATTCGTTGGAATCCGAACATGTGGGCCCGAGGGCATTTTTGTCATCTTTTTGATCGGGGTTAGGAGTTTTTATGAAATGAATTGTAATGACTAATTGAACATATATTAATGGATTTGTATAATAATTGGCTAGTTTTAGAGCGTTGTGCATTAATTTGAGTGTCCGGAAGGGCGTGGAATGCCGATTATGGATCTTCGGGGCGAGGTGAGTCTCCTTTCTAACCTTGAAAGAGGGAATTGTCCCCATGTGTGAAATAATTGGATATGTGCTCCTATTTGTGGGGGCTACATATGCACAAGGTGACGAGAGTCTGTGCGTAGCTACTATTATGCATAAGTCCGGGTAATCTAGGACCCAAAGGCATGCTCTACTTGTAATATTTGGAATCTTGTTGTCGATTTTAAATGCTTAAACCATATTGAATTGGTTAATATGATTGATATAGAGACTTAGGTGAGCTGTAGTTCCTAAGATGACCCGCAGCTAGCAAGTCTCTTTCAGATTACTATATTTATTTTCTGTTCAATATTGTATTCCAGACAATTTTTGTATTACATTATTTCTTAGAAATTTGCTCATGTACTTGTGATACCGGATTCTAGTATCTATGGGTTATTCAGAAATTTTAGAAGTTGTTAAATATTTCACTATTTATTCTGTGGAATTTACTATGTACTGTTTAAACGTATACAAGAAGTGATTTCGAAAATATTTACAACGATAATTTAATTAAGTATTTTGTTTGATTTGCCTGACAGCGGTGTCCGGCGCCATCACGGCCCTTAGTGGATTTTGGATCGTGACATATATAAAAATAATCTTTGAAGAGCTAAAAGTACACTTTTAAACATTACTTTCTGAATCATCTTCTTCCTTCTATTTGTTGGGTTCTTTCTTGAATTTTCTGCTAGTTCTGTTCCTAGTTTAATAACTGGATGAGCTTATTAAATCATAAGAATACGCCTAATTTTATTCATTATCGTGTGGGCGAAATATCCTTAAGAAAAATATCCTTAACATGCCTCAAGCTATAACTTATTCTCCATAATCAATTTTCCTAACACTATCCTTCTATAAAATGGCGTAAAGTAATGCTACTATATCTCTTCTGAAGTGAAGGGAGAGGAACAGATTGTGATTCATCGACTCCTATCTTGTAGTAGTAATTGTAAACGTGCCGTCTGAAATTAAGACCAAATTTTATGATTAACTTAACACTGAAGGCCTAAACGTTGAAGTCCTAAACTTGAGAAGCAAATTGAAGGAGCTCTTTGTTGCATTCAAATGCATACTGTAATTTCTTATCCTTTCAGTTGAAGTACTTCTCTTCATTCTCTTTTTGGTTTTCCAAAGAGATTAACTTTTTGCAATAATTAGTTGGCGTACTTAGCTTGCCAAACTCATTTTCTTTTAACTCCACGTAAAGGCTATGCTACTAAAAGCGAAACCAGTAAGGCTACTGACATGTAATAGATTCTTCAACTTTCCCATTAATTAGCAACATAGACCAAAATGGCGGTGGCCTAAAAGATGTGACTTTGGCAAGTTTGGCAACCAACTAGAAGTGAATTAATATTTTAAAGTTCATTTAAGTATCCGAAATTATTTGCTAAAGTCAGTTTTTTTGTTTGTAACAATAAATCACTTAACTATGCTTATAGCGCTCAAAATGTCGCTCAACTAGATTTCTCAAATTTTTGATTGTCAAATACTTGTCTTACCATCTAAATTATCAACTTTTGTCCTCTTTTTAATTTTACATTTTAATATTATAATCTTTTCTCTTTTTAATTTATATTATAGACTTACCTATAGAATAAATAAATTATATTTATAAATTAAAAAAAATAAAAAATAGTATTTAAGCATATATAATATTGGAATAATAAAAATATTGGGCATAGTAAAAAATTTAATTAGAAAAATTTGTTTGTAATAATAATTTTGATATTAACAACAAAAACTCAAAAATTTATTTACACAATTGAAAATGAAAAATAAAAGTTTGATAATATATATTCCACGCACGTAGTATCAAAATAATTATTTAAAATAAAATTATTTTGAAAATATACATTATATATTCTTGAGTATTATGCTTAATCATATTATTATTCCGACATTATATGTGCTAGGAAACCAATTTTTTTATTTTATAAATAAAATTTATTTTTCTATAGGTAAGTTCATAATATAGATTAAAAAGAGAAAAAAATAATGTAATATTAAAAAAGTAAAAAGAAAAAGATATAAGTTGATAATCTAGAGGGTAAAATAGGTATTTGACAATGAAAAATGGCAAAATACAGTACCACCCCCCTAAAATAGTTACAGCCTTAAACTATTCGTGGTCTTAATTACCTGTCATGACCCCAAATACCCCGGTTGTGAGGGCGCTATCACAGTACTAGGCCAGCCGTAACAACACGAACTACATAGAAGATCTTTTATAAAATCTACTCTTTTTCTAAACAGATTAAGTCTCAATTCTTTCAATTTAAAATATCAAGAAAAATATGCGGAAACAAGTATGAAAATACATTCAACACAGTCCGAATCTGGTGTCACTAGTCATGAGCCACTAAATACACTCAACGTTGTGTACTCAATACAAAACAAGTTTGAAATATACAACACTAGAATAGGAATGAGAAAGGCAGGGTTGCGAACGCTGTGCAGCTACCTTGCGATCTCCGGATAAGACTCTGAGAGTGTTGGAAGCTCTCACTCTGATGCTCGGGCACCTAGATCTGCACACAAGGTGTAGGGAGTAAAGTGAATACGCCAACTCTGTAAGTAACTAAAGTAAATAAATTCTGAGTGCAGTGACGAGTATTTCAAATCATATGCATACTTATCAAGAAGATTTCAACAAAAATGTCAAATCAAAATTTGCAGTTTAATAGCCAATTATCTCGTAAAACTCCAGTTTCAATTAAAATCCTTTAACAATATTTATTCAACATTTCTCAACAGAGGCTCAGTATAAAAGAGGAGCAAAAGCAGAAAAATTGTCATAAACAAGACCCTCGGGCAAGGTATCACTCATAAGTATAGCCTCTCGGGCAAGCCTTCAGTCACTCGTGACTCGACTCTCGTTAATCAGTACTCACACTAAGCACTCTGGCTCAATAGATATCTCATAATAATAATAATAACCGCTGCTGTGTGCAGACCGATCTATATAAATATAGTCGACTACACTCACAGGGGTGTATACACTCGAGGGGCTCTTACAGCCCAAGCGTCATATCGCTGCGGCGCGTAGCCCGATCCAATACATAGCACTGTGGCGTACAGCTCGATCCATATAAATATCGCTGCAGCGTGCAACCCGATCCATAATATATATAATATCGATGCGGCATGTAGTCCGGTCCATAATATATACCATTAGGTCCTCAATCTTTCTCAGTCATTAACCTCACAACCACTCGGACATATTAGTGAAAATCAGGAAAACTCAAGCCCAAACATTTTTCATATTTAACGAAGTAGAGTGATAAAACTAGATAAAACAATAAACATATAAAACATGACTAAGGATATGCTTTCAAATCAAATTAGGTAAGGGAAATAGTAAAATACCCCTAAGGGTTTAAACAGGTCGGCACAAGGCCACAAACATGGCATTCAGCCCAAGTTAACAAACCAATTTCTAACACACATGGATATCATATACAATATATCAAAATATGCAACCACACAGTCGCCCCCGGATGGACCAAGTCACAATCCCTATGGGTGCACACCCACACGACCGTCACCTAGCATATGCATCACCTCATTTATCAAACAGTACGAAATTTCGGGGTTTCATACCCTCAGGTCTAGATTTACAATCGTTACTTACCTCAAACCGGATGAAATACTACTCTGTGATTCCCTTGCCTCTCGACTCGGTCCCAACTCGCATCGAATCTATCCAAAATCAGAATAATAACATCAATATATGCTAAGGGAACAAAGCCCATGCGAAAATAATCAAATTACATCAAGAATCTTGAAATTGGTCGAGCCCGACCACCGGGCCCACATCTTAAAATTCGATAAAATCACATCAATAGAATCCTTATCCTCCATCGAGTCTGTACATATCAAGAACATCAAAATCTGATCTCAAATGATCCCTCAAATCCCCAATTTACTCTCTAATTTCAAGCCCTAATCCCCCGATTTTAGGCTTTAAATCCCACTAATTTCATGTCTAATTAGCTAGAAATCATCATAGAATCGAGTATTGAGTTCAAAAATCTTACCTCCAAGTGCTTCACTTTGAATCCCTCTCAAAAAGCTTCAAAACCGCTCAACCATGGTGGAAAATGGCTTAAAATCGTGAAGACCTCTATTTAAACATTTTGCCCATGTGGTAATTCATGTTCCCGCGATCGCGAAGCAAAAACATTGACTGCCCACATCTTGACCCTACGCAATTGTGTAAACCTCCATGCGGCCACGAAGCACTTCCTTTCTAACCCACACGATCGCGGCCTCACCCACGCGATCGCATAGAACAAACTTATTCACATCTCACTAGCTCATTCCCTTCTACGCGAACGTGACCCTGGCCACGGGTTCACGAACAACAACTTCACAGCCTATCGCGATTGCGTCCTGATCTCTGCGATCGCATTGGAAAATTCTCACCTATTCCCAAATAAGCCAACGCGATCGCAAACACTTCTATGCGATCGCGAAGAACATAAATGTCTGCAACTGAAACCAGAAAATCAAAACTTCTCCAAAACAAGGATTTGATCTGTTAACCACCCGAATCTCACACGAGGCCCTCGGGACCTCAACAGAACATGAAAACACATCTCAAAACATCAGTAAAACTTGTTTTAACCTTTGGAATTCTCAAAACAACATCAAAACATCAAATCACCCTCGGATTCAAGCCTAAGGATTCCAAAACTTCCAAATTCCAAATTTGAACAAAAAGTCTATCAAACCTCGTCCGAATGACATGAAATTTTGCTTACATGCCAAAAATGATACAGTGGACCTACTCCAATTTCCGAAATTCCATTATCAAAATTTTCATGACCAAGCAGAAAGCGCCAAAATTCCAAATTCGCCAATTCAAGCTTAAATCTACCACGAACCTCCAAAATACATTTCGATCATGCTCCTAAGTCTCAAATCACCTAATGTAGCTATCCGAACCACCAAAATTCACATCCTTGACCTTTTCCACATAAGTCAAAATTCGGTTGGCTTTTCCAACTTAAGCTTACTCAAAAGAGAATAAGTGTCTCATTCCTTTCCAATACCACTCCGAACTCGAACCAACCAACCCGATACCACATAACACAGCTAAACAAGGCATAAAAAGGGAGAAATGGGGGGAAACAGAGCGGTAACCCATGAAACGACCGTCCGGGTCATTACATCCTCCCCCTCTTAAATAAATGTTCGTCCTCGAACGAGTCAAGAAATATACCTGAAGCCTTAAATAGGTGAGGATATCTGCTATGCATCTCCCACTCGGTCTCCTAGGTAAACTCATCCATGGGCCGGCCTCTCCAATGCACTTTCACTGAAGCTACATCCTTTGATCCCAACTTTTGAACCTAACTCTCCAAAATAGCCACTGGCTCCATATCATAAGTCAAATCATCACCTAACTGAACCATGCTGAAATCCAAAACATGAGACGGATCGCCAATATACTTCTGGAGCTTAGAAACATGAAATACCGGATGCACACTCGACAAGCTGGATGGCAAAGCAAGCTCATAAGCCACCTCCCCAATCCTCCGAAGCACCTTAAAAGGCCTAATGAACTGAGGGCTCAATTTACCATTCTTCCCAAATCTCATAACACCCTTCATGGGTGAAACCTTCTTAGAACCTTCTCCCTAACCATGTAGGACACATCGCGAACCTTCCTGTCAGCATAACTCTTTTGTCTCGATTGTGCTGTACGAAGCCACTCCTGAATCACCTTCACCTTGTTCAAATCATCCTGCACCAAGTCTGTACCCAAAATCCTAGCCTCATCCGGCTCAAACCAACTAACTAGAGATCTAAACCGTCTCCCATACAAAGCCTCATATAGAGCCATCTGAATACTCGACTGATAACTGTTGTCATAAGCAAACTCCGCGAGCGGTAGAAATTAATCCCATAAACCACCAAAATCAATGACACAAGCGCGCAACCTATCCTCCAATATCTGAATAGTGAGCTCGGACTTCCCTTCCATCTGAGGGTGAAATTTGTGCTCAGCTCAACCTGAGTACCCAACTCTCTCTACACGGAACTCCAAAATTGCGAAGTAAACTGAGTACCTCTATCTGAGATGATGGAAACTGGGACTCCATGAAACAAACAATCTGTCAGATATAGATCTCTGCCAATCGCTTTGAAGAATATATAGTATATACATGAATGAAGTGCACAGACTTGTCAACTGATCCATAATCACCCAAATAGCATCGAACTTCTTCAAAGTTCGTGGGAGCCTAACTACAATATCCATGGTGATCTGCTCCTACTTCCACTCTGGAATATCTATCTGTTGAAGTAAGCCACCCGGTCTCTGGTGCTCATATTTCACCTGCTGACAATTGAGACACCGAGCTACAAATCCCACAATATCTTTCTTCATTCTCCTCCACCAATAGTGTTGTCTCAATTCCTGATACATCTTCGCGGCACTCGGATGGATGGAATACCGTGAGCTATGGGCCTCCTCTAGAATCAACTCCCAAAATCCATCTACATTAGGCATACAAATCTTACCTTGCATCCTTAATACTCCATCATCACCAATAGTCACATCTCTGGTATCGTCGTGGCGAACTCTGTCCTTAAGGACAAGCAAATGAGGATCATCATACTGTCTCTCTCTGATGCGATCAAAGAAGGAAAACCGAGAAACCACACAAGCTAGGACACGACTAGGCTCTGAAATATCCATCCTCACAAACCGATTGGCCAAGTCATGAACATAAACCGCAAGAGGTCTATCCCTAATAGGAATAAATGCAAGATTGCCCATGCTCACCGCCTTCCTACTCAAAGCATCGGCCACTACATTGACCTTCCTCGGATGGTACACGATAGTGATATCATAGTTCTTTAGTAGCTCTAACCACCTCCTCTACCTCAAATTGAGATCCTTCTGTTTAAACAAGTGCTGGAGGCTACGATGATCCGTAAACACCTCACAAGACACACCATACAAAGAATGCCTCCAAATCTTCAATGCGTGAACAATGGCAGCCAACTCTAGACTATGAACAGGGTAGTTCTTCTCATGGGGATTCAACTCGCGAGAAGCATAAGCAATCACTCTAACCTATTGCATCAATACACACCAAATACTAACTCTTGAAGCATCACAATACATGGTATATGAACTTGAAGCTGATGCCAAAACTAACACAGGAGCTGTGGTCAAGGCAGTCTTGAGTTTCTAAAAGCTCACCTCATAGTCATCTGACTACCAGAATGGAGCATCCTTTTGAGTTAATTTGGTCAAGGGTGATGCAGTAGACGAAAATCCCTGAACGAACTGACGGTAATAGCCCACCAAACCAAGGAAGCTATGAATCTCTATAGATGAGGACGGTCTGGGCCAACTCTGAACCACATCTATCTTCTTTGGATCAACCTAAATACCTTCACTAGACACCACGTACAATAAGAAAGCCACTAAAATAAGCCAAAACTCACACTTGGAGAACTTTGCATAAAGCTTCTCCTCCCTCAATCTCTGTAACACAACTCTCAAATGCTTCGTGTTCTTCTCCTGACTACGCGAGTATACTAGAATATCATCAATTAATACAATAACGAACGAGTCAAGATAAGTTCGAAACAAGATGTTCATCAAATAGATGAACACTGCTGGGGCATTGGTCAGCCCAAAAGACATCACAAGGAACTCAAAATGACCATATCGGGTCCTGAAAGCTATTCATGATCAGGTCCCAATTATGGATCCTCGAGTAGCACCAGCTCAGGCACCGGTTGTGCCTATTATGATTCCAGGTCTTAGGAGGCCCTAGTCCACATTCTATCAATGTGCATTGGCCTGGGTGATGTACTCAGACTCCCACTACTCACACACCTGAGCAGGTAGTGCAGGGACTTCAGATACCAGGGGAACCTCCAGTCCAGCTGGTTCCACTAGCCCAGGATTATGTGGTACTAGTTATGCCTGATGACTAGCAACGTCGATTGGAGAGGTTTGGTAGACTTCAGCCTCTAACATTCAGTGGTGCAGAGGGAGAGGATGCCCAAGTTTGTTGGACAAGTATTAAAGAATTCTTTGTACAGGGGGTTGAGAACAACGGGGTAGCATTTACTACTTTTCAATTTTCTAGAGTTGCCTTCACTTGTTAGGAGGCTTACGAGAGGCGTAGGCCTATTGATACAATGGCCCTTACCTGGTTGCAATTATCCATTCCTTTTTTGGAGAAGTATGTGCCATATTCACGCAGGGAGAAGCTGCACAGGTAGTTCGAGCAGTTGCGTCAGGGTGATATAACTATGACACAGTATAAGATGAGGTTCTCGGAGTTAGCTCGCCATGCTTTTTGTTTGGTTCCTATGGATAGAGAGAAGATCAGGAGGTTCGTTGATGGCCTCACATATTAGCTTTAAATTCTCAAGACCAGGGAGAGGGTGTCAGGTACTACTTTTGAGGAGGTTGATGGCATTGCTCGCGAGATTGAGTCAGTTTGTCACCAGGAGTGAGATGAGAGGAAGGCCAAGAGGCCTCGAGGATTTGGTATTTTTGGTGGTGCTCCTTCGAGAGGTCAGTTTTAGCACGGCAGAAGTCGTCCATTTAGACATGCTCAGTCAGCTCGCCTTGTTAATCACTGAGCATCATCAAGCCATGGTTCTTACAGCTCGTATCAGGGCCATCCATCACTCAGTGCCCTACCGGCCCAGAGTTCATCCCGTGATCCATCGGTTCAGGATTCCTCCATGCTAGGTCCTTCTACTTATCATTCCAGTGCTAGGGGTTCCTTTTAGTCCCGGTTCCCCGCACCAGGGAGTTATTACGAGTGTGGAGAGTTTGGACATATGAGGAGGTAGTGTCCTCGTCTTCTTTCCATCTCAACAGAGGACTCAGCCCTCGACTTTAGCTCCAGTCACTTCACCACCCGCTCAAGTAGCTAGGAGTGGGGGTCAGTCAGCTAGGGGTCGCCCTAGAGGGGGAGGTCGATTAGTAGTGGTCAGGCTCATTTCTATGCACTTCCAGCCAGACCAGATACTATTGCTTCAGATGCTATGATTATAGGTATTGTCTCAGTTTACCTCAGAGATGCATCTGTGTTATTTGATCATGGTTTCACTTTTTCATATGTATCATCATATTTTGCTCATTATTTGGATATGCCCCGAGAGTGTCTTGTTTCATCTATTCATGTATCTACTCCGGTGGGCGATACTATTATTGTAGACCGTGTATAACAGTCGTGTGTGGTGACTATTGGGGGTCTGGAGACCTGAGTGGACCTTGTTGCTTTGTATGGTGGACTTTGATGTGATATTCAGCATGGATTGGTTATCTCTGTGTCGTGCTATATTGGACCGTTATGCTAAGACAGTGATATTGGCTAGGTATGCCACGGATTGAATGGCAAGGTTCGATTGATTTTGTCCCTAGTAGGGTGATTTCGTTTTTGAAGGCCCAGTTGATGGTTGGAATTGTTTGTCCTTCATACTTAGCCTTTATGACGGATGTTAGTGCAGAGACTTCTAGTATTGATTTTGTTCCCGTAGTGAGTGATTTTCCCGATGTGTTTCTTGCACACCTGTCGGGCATGCCATCGAATAGGTATATTAATTTTGGTATTAATTTGGTGTCGGACACTCAGCCCATATCTACTCCACCGTATCATATGGCACTGATAGGGTTGAAGGAGCAGCTTCAGAAACTCCTTGATAAGGGGTTTATTCGGCCTAGTATGTCACCTTGACGTGCGCTTGTTCTATTTGTGAAGAGGAAGGATGGCACGATAAAATGTGCATTGATTACAGGCAGTTGAACAAAGTTACAATCAAGAACAAGTATCCTTTTCCTCGTATCGATGATTTATTGACTAGATTCAGGGAGCGAGAGTGTTCTCCAAGATTGATCTCCCTTCAGGATATCAATAGTTGAAGATTAGGGACTCGGATATTCTTAAGAGGGACAGTTTCAGATATCTTGGGTCGGTGATTAAGGGGGACGGAGAGATTGACGGGGATGTCACTCATCGTATAGGAGCGGGGTGGTCAAAGTGGAGGCTTGCATCAGGAGTCCTGTGTGACAAGAAAGTGCCACAGAAACTCAAGGGGAAATTTTATAGAGCTGTGGTTAGACCTGCCATGTTGTATGGGACGGAGTGCTGGCCGGTGAAGAACTCTCATGTTCAGAGAATGAAGGTTGCGGAGATGAGCATGCTCAGGTGGATGTGCGGGCTCACCAGGTTAGATAAGATTAAGAATGAAGTTATTCAAGAAAAGGCGGGGGTGGCCCCAGTGGATGAGAAGATGCGTGAAACGAGGCTCAGGTGGTTCGGGCATGTGCAGAGGAGAAGTCTTGATGCACCGGTGAGAAGTTGTGAGCGACTGACGGTGGTCGGCGTGAGGCGAGGCAGAGGAAGGACTAAGAGGTATTGGGGAGAGGTGATTAGGAATGACATGGCTAGAATGCGGATTTACGAGGATATGGCCCTTGATAGAAGAGTCTGGAGGTCGAGTATCAGGATTGTAGGATAGGGGCTCCTAGAATTTTTCGTACTCTCTCCAGGGGCTGGGTGAGGCTTCACAGGGCGATCCATAGATGACTTGTGCATTGGATTGTGTCCCCCTTATGATAGTTATTTATGGTAGTTAGTGTTTGATACTATTGCATGTCATTTTATTTATGGTTCTTATATTTAGATAACTATTTACGCGATTTCTGCTAGAGTTACTAATGCACTTTTGTTTTTGTTGTTGTTCCCCCTTTTCTTCCCAATGCCGAGGGTCGATTGGAAACAGCCTCTCTGCCCTTTCGGGTGGGGGTAAGGCCTGTCTACATATTACCCTTCCCAAACCCCACCTTGTGGGACTATACTGGGTTGTTGTTGTTGTTGTTTGTTTTGTATTGAGTAGATAGCGTTAAGTGTATTTAGTGGCTCATGACTAGTGACACCAGATTCGGACTATGTTGATTGTATTTTAGTACTTATTTCCGCATATTTCTATTAATATTTTAAAATGAAAGAATTGAGACTTAATCTGTTTAGAAAAAGAGTATATTTTATAAAAGATCTTCCATGTAGTTCGAGTTGTTTTGGCTGGCCTAATACTGTGATAGGCACCATCACGACTAGGGTATTTGGAGTTGTGACAAGTTGCTATCAGAGCCTAGGTTACATAGGTCTCACGGGTCATGAGCCGGTTTAGTAGAGTCTCGCGGATCGGTATGGAGAAGTTTGTACTTATCCTCGAGAGGCTACAGAACCTTTAGGAAACTTCACATTCTTGAAATTTCTATCATGCGAGTCTGTTGGTTCTCGTAGTAAACTTCTCTTATTATATTCTCTCACAGATGGTGAGGATACGTGCTACCGATCAGGACGGACGACCAGTAGTAGCACCAATTAGGGCCACTAGAGGCCGAGGACGTGGCCGAGGTCATAGTAGGGGCAAGGGTATAGCTCGCATAGCAGCTAGGGTAGCACCTGCAGATCCACTAGCGATGACCTGAGATCCAATCTTCACGTCCCTACCTACTTCGCTCGGCTTAGCGCTAAACTTGCATTCCAGGTATTCAGTCATAGATCTGCTTATTTTGAAACCCTTAGACTCGAGAGTCTGTCTCCATACCTCTAGCCTCTCAATCACACCGACCCTGGTCTCGTCTATCAATACTATGTCATCAGCAAATAGCATATGCCAAGGCACATCCCCTTGAATATGTCGGGTTAGAGCATCCATCACCAAGGCAAACAAGAGAGGGCTAAGCGCCGATCCTTGATGGAG